>JARYGA010026981.1:0-73495 GCA_030545235.1 Helianthus tuberosus | reverse complement strand
TAATTTACGGTAGTACCTGGAATTTCATGTTTTATTTTGTTTGTTCATTATATCAAGACCCCAACTCTCGGATTTCAGTTTTTCTATGATATTGATACATTAAAATCTCGAAATTCTAATATGTTATACAATATTCAAAATCAACAATCAACCTATCATAATCCGGAGCATTAATCATGTCTTACTTGATTATCCGACCCGTTTGGCTCGTCTACGGAATTTCTTCCTTTTTGACAACTACCAAAGAGTTTTAACCAACTTTCGACCCAATATTCAATATAGCGATATCATCGCTTTAATTCATAACAACTTGTATTTTAAAATTTAACTATACCAATTACAATGATCTAAATTTACTTAATGTAACGGGTCAAGTTACATACCTTAACGCACGCCCTTCAACCGCGAATCACCACCGGCTTGTCCACTCGACGTTCCGGTATCTTGTCCTATAGAGTTCAATTCAAGACATGTTTAGAACTCTCTTTAGACCTCACTTCGTGTATTATACCGAAACGTCATAATTATGAATTAAAGCTTTAAATTTCTATTTTTAAGCCTTCTTTGAGGCATTTCTACAAACACTATGAGGGCAGAATTTCTACTTCATTTGCATTTAAGTTCATAGTTTGCTAGCTAGTTAACTTAACATCAATAAAGCCCTCATATAGCATTTTAATCATCATACCTTTCTGAAATCACTTTTCTATAATCAATTTACACTAGGATAATCATCTACACCCTAGTGTTCATCATCATCATGTAAAACCCACAACCCACCTTCAAGGTGTTCATGGAATTTTCCTAAATTTGGTCATGATTTCACATGAAATTAGCTAGGTTTCACTTCTAAACACCTTATCAATTCTAATCAAACCAAATAACACACATGCAACCTAAATTTTCAGATTTTCCAAAATCATGAGAAATTCAAGTTAAGAGATTTCATTAGATTTTACATACCTTACAATCCTCTTGTGATGAGGATTACGATTCTAGGCTCAATTCTCGATTTCTACTTGGATTAATCCTTCAATTTGCAAGATTAATGAGATTTTAGGGTTTCGGAGATGGGGATGTCGCCCCTGCTCATTCTTGGTCGACCAACACCTCTAAATGGGGTGTTTGGTTTATTTTTTATTTTTATTAATTAGCTTAGTTTCCAATTTAACAACTAAGGCCCCTATAATTTGTTCAACATATCATTTAGTGGCTTTTAACCCTACTATAGGCTATTTCTAGTCTTGTAACTAACTAGGTTAAAAGTTCCTAGTTAATAAATTCTCGTCTATTTATACTTTATAGTTCCAATATAAAGTTTTATATTTTCGGGGTGTTACAAGTCCACCCCCCTTAAAAGGGTTTCGTCCCTGAAACCGAAGTACGTACCAAATAATGTAGGGTGAAGACGTCGCATCTCCTCTTCGGACTCCCATGTAGTGTCCGAACCTTTCCTATGCTCCCATTTGACTTTGACTTGGTCAATTTGTTTATTTCGTAAATGTTTGACCTTTCGGTCTAAAATCTCCACCGGTCTCACCGCATAATTCAGACTATTATCCACTTCGATATCATCGTAATGGATATAGGCCGTTTCGTCTGCTAAGCACTTTCTTAATTGTGACACGTGGAACGTGCCATGGATTCCATTTAGCTCCTCCGGTAATTCAAGACGGTAAGCTACCTTGCCAACTCTCCCGATAATTTTAAATGGCCCAATAAACCTTGGGCTTAGCTTCCCCCTTTTTCTGAATCTAATAACGCCCTTCCATGGGGAAACTTTTAGCATGACCATGTCACCAACTTGGAATTCGATTGGCCTTTTCCTTTTATCAGCATACGCCTTTTGCCTGTCTTGAGCCGCCTTCAAGTGTGCCCGAACTTTATCGATCTTTTCATTCGTGGCTCGTACTATATCTTGGTGGGCGAGTTCACGTGGACCCACTTCACCCCAACATACCAGGGTTCGACACTTCCTACCGTAAAGCATTTCGTATGGTGCCATCTTAATACTAGATTGGTAACTGTTGTTATACAAAAACTCGACTAACGGTAAGTGAACATCCCAACTGCCTCCAAAGTCGATTATACACGCCCGTAGCATGTCCCCCAATGTTTGTATCATTCTTTCACTTTGTCCATCCGTTTGAGGATGGTACGCAGTGCTAATGAATAATTTGGTCCCCATTTGCTCTTGGAAATCTCGCCAGAAATTCGAAGTAAACCGGGTATCCCTATCAGACACGATGGACACCGGCACCCCATGACGTGCTATGATTTCATTGGTATAAACTTCTGACATCTTTTCTGACGTATAAGTCTCACGAATCGGAATGAAGTGAGCACTTTTCATCAATCGATCCACTACTACCCATATGGCATCAAAACCACGATTCGTTTTAGGCAACTTGGTCAGTAGGTCCATTGTGATATGTTCCCATTTCCAAACCGGAATATCTAACGGTTGGAGTTTGCCGTATGGTTTCTGATGCTCCGCCTTGACTTGTAAACATGTCAAGCATTTTTCCACATACTTCGCCACATCCCTCTTCATTCCGGGCCACCAATAATTTTGTTTCAAATCATTGTACATCTTGGTCGCACCCGGATGAATTGAATAACGTGATTTATGAGCTTCATTAAGTAGAAGCGCCTTCACTCCACAGGTATGTGGGACCCATATTCTTCCGGATTGAGTCTTTAACCCGTGATTCCCATCCGACAAATCTTTCAATTGACCAATTATTCTTTCTTTCTTCCAATTCTCTTCTTTCATTGCTTCGAATTGCGCCTCTCGAATACGTTCAAGTATACCTGAGGTCACCACGAGTTGCATCGATCTTACTCGTATTGGGATATAGTCCGCTTTTCTGCTTAGAGCATCCGCCACCACATTAGCCTTTCCGGGGTGATAATGTATTTCACAGTCGTAGTCTTTCACCGTTTCTAGCCATCGCGTTTGTCGCATATTTAACTCCTTTTGATCGAAGAAGTATTTCAAGCTCTTGTGGTCGGTGAATATGGTGCACTTTACCCCATACAAGTAATGCTTCCATATTTTTAAGGCAAATACCACCGCAGCCAACTCGAGATCGTGCGTTGGATATTTCTTCTCATGCATCTTCAATTGTCTCGAGGCATAGGCTATTACCTTGCCCCGTTGCATCAGCACACAACCGAGTCCCGATAGTGAAGCATCCGAATAAACCACCATGTCTTCGACTCCGTCCGGCAATGTCAGTACCGGAGCTTGAGTTAGCTTTTCTTTTAGCGTTTGAAACGCTTTTTCTTGATCGACTCCCCAAATAAACTTTGCTTTCTTTTGGGTTAGCTTTGTTAGCGGTGACGCAATTTTGGAGAAATCTTGAATGAATCTCCTATAGTACCCCGCAAGCCCCAAAAAGCTTCTAATTTCTGAAGGGTTCTTCGGGGGATTCCATTTTGACACAGCCTCTATCTTTGACAGATCCACCAATACTCCGTCGGCATTTATGACATGGCCTAAAAATTGAACCTCTCGTAACCAAAAGGCACATTTAGAGAATTTTGCATATAACTTCTCTCGCCTAAGTGTCTCTAACACTTCTTGTAAGTGGTGTGCGTGTTCAGCTTCACTTTTCGAGTACACCAAGATATCATCGATAAACACGATGACTGACTTATCCAACATTGGCTTGCAAACCCGGTTCATGAGGTCCATGAAAGCCGCGGGTGCGTTTGTTAGCCCAAACGACATCACGAGGAATTCGTAATGTCCGTATCTCGTGCGGAAAGCCGTCTTCGGCACATCTTCTTCTTTGACCTTTAGTTGGTGATACCCCGACCTAAGGTCAATTTTTGAAAACCAGTTCGCGCCTTGTAGTTGGTCGAATAAGTCATCTATTCTTGGGAGCGGGTATCGGTTCTTTACCGTGAGTTTGTTTAACTCCCGGTAATCGATACACATGCGCATGCTCCCTTCTTTCTTTCTTACGAACAACACCGGTGCGCCCCAAGGAGACACACTCGGCCTTATGAATCCCTTGTCAAGCAGGTCTTGAATTTGGGACATCAACTCTTGTAATTCCGACGGTGCAAGTCGGTACGGGGCTTTTGCTACTGGTTTCGCGCCCGGAATCAATTCGATCCCGAACTCTATTTCCCGTTCCGGCGGTATCCCCGGTAAATCTTCCAGAAAAACATCTTCATAATCTCGTACTACCGGTACATCTCCAATCTCTCGTGATTCTTTTTCGGGCTCATTAGCGTATATCATGAATGCCTTGCATCCTCGCTTCATTAGCTTGTGAGCTTTCAACATTGAGCATACTATGGGGTTGCCTCCTTTTTCGCCATAAATGGTGACGTGTTTCCCGCTCGGAGATGTTAGTTTTATCTCTTTACGGAAGCACACGACCTTTGCATGGTGTCGAGATAGCCAATCCATCCCAACGACTACTTGAAAATCTCCCATCGACATCGGGATTAGATTTATCAAATATTCTTCATCGTCGATGCTCAGTTTACAATTTTCACATACATCACAAACAATAAAGCTCTTGTTATTACCTATCTCTACTTCTAAAGGCACAGGTAATTTTGTTAGAACGAATGAAGGATGTCGAATAAGTCCATATGAAACAAAGGGTTTATTCGCACCCGTATCAAATAACACGTGTGCAGGAATTGAATTTACAGCAAATATACCTGAGACCACGTCAGGTTCAACCTTTGCTTCTGCGGCGGTTAGTTGAAAAGATCTTGCCTTTGCTTTCGGGGCTTCACCTTTCGGTTCCTGCCCATCCTTCTTTCCAACCTGCTCCGGGCATTCCGACTTCTTGTGACCCGTTCGGTAACAATTGTAACAAACCGTCACTTTCTCCGGGCATGATATAGCTATATGTCCCGTTTTCTTGCATATGGGACAAGGCTTATCCTTGTAACGGCATTCGCCTTTATGACCCTTCCCGCAGATTCTGCAACTTGGCGACCCGCCTTTCGTATCAGATTTCTTTGCGCTTTCGTTTGTTCGTGCCTTCTTAGTAGGGCTTGGATTCGCATCTTGTGCCCTTCGTTCACCCCGTTCTATGCTCTTTTTCAGTTCGATCTCCCTTTCCCGAGCAGCATTGACAATCTCGGTAAGGGTCTCATATTTTGAAGGGGTTATGAACTCTCTATACTCCGCACTTAGCATGTTATGGTAGTAATAGACCTTTTGTTCTTCATTTGTCACCAAATCATCACAGAACTTTATCTTGTCCATAAACATCCTCGTGATCTTTTCTATGGATTCACCCTTGTGTTTGAGTTGCATGAACTCTTCCTTGATTCTATTTATGACCGCTTTGGGACTATGGTGTTTAATAAACGGCGTCTTAAACTCCTCCCATGTCATGGCCTTAGCCGCTTCACTTCCAATCTCCTTCTTTTTGTTATCCCACCAGTCTTTCGCTTGACCTCTTAATTGACCCGTACCATAAGCTACGTAGTCATTTTCATCACAATGAGTTCTCTCGAATACTCATTCGATATCACTTAGCCATCGTTGGCACACAATTGGATCAACCTCCCCATTATATATTGGTGGTTTACAGGCCATGAATTCCTTGTATGAACAAGGCTTTCGTCCACCATGCTTTTCCTTTGCTACATTTGAATCATCTTCCAGTTTCTTGATTCTACCTTCTACTATTGATAAAACTGTGTTTTGAATTTTATCAATAAAGCCCGATAAACTTTTTTCGATCGCCTTTCCAACCTCTTCGGCAATCACTCCCCTCACTTGTTCGGTGACTCTTGGCACCGCATCATCGTTACCTTTATCAGCCATCTTTATTTCTGAAATGTTTACATAAGTTGTTAAACATTCCATTTATAACACATGCTTTACTTGTTTTGATTTAATCAAGTTCATAACTCGATTTAATCATTCTTGTTTCAATTCAATCAAGTTCGTAACTTGATTTAATCATTCTTGTTTCAATTTAATCAAGTTCGTGACTTGATTTAATAATTCTTGTTTCAATTTAATCAAGTTCGTGACTTGATTTAATAATTCTTGTTTCATGCATTTCTTGTTTTTGAGTGAGCTTACACACTCTTTTCATGCATATTTGTTCATTTCTCATTTTCTACATAGTACATAATTTATTAACAAAATAAGTTAGTTCTTACCGGACGATCGGTCAAGCTTGAACCGAACACTTATTGACACCCTTGAGCTCTGATTACCAACTTGTAACAACCTCCAAATTTACTTAAATATAAGTAGAATTTTATACAAAAGATAATAGTTTAACATAAGTTTCAGAAGTATCATAATCCTTAGTCAACTAATGACTGAGTTAAAACATACAAAAGTCGTTTGAGAATTTGTTTACAACCCAAGAACAAATATTTAGTAAGATTAAAAACGTAGCGGAAGCTTCAAAAATCGTGTTCGGTTCTTCGACGTTGCTTGACCACCATCCGTAATGTCCATCTAATCACATGGGTCAAAACCATTAAAAACATTAGTTTTGACTTTAGTACATAAGACTTAACATATGATCCAATCATCAATTTAAAATAAAAAAAATTAAAGTTTTCTGTTCCACCGTAAATTACGGTGTTACCGTAATTTACGGTGAGTCCTGGGGATTCTTGGTTCACCGTAAATCAGGAGTCTCACACCGTAAACATATAATATCCACCGTAAATTACGGTACTACCGTAATTTACGGTAGTACCTGGAATTTCATGTTTTATTTTGTTTGTTCATTAAATCAAGACCCCAACTCTCGGATTTCAGTTTTTCTATGATATTGATACATTAAAATCTCGAAATTCTAATATGTTATACAATATTCAAAATCAACAATCAACCTATCATAATCCGGAGCATTAATCATGTCTTACTTGATTATCCGACTCGTTTGGCTCGTCTACGGAATTTCTTCCTTTTTGACAACTACCAAAGAGTTCTAACCAACTTTCGACCCAATATTCAATATAGCGATATCTGTAACGCCCCAAAATATGAATGTTAATGTTTGTTGGATGTTATTATGTGACACGTCAGGAAATAAATAACTAGGCTATTTAACCTAGTTAAGGGTATGGTCAAAAGTCTTAAATGATTAAGGTAGTGTCAATTATGTTTTAAAAGTAAACCCGAGGGGCTAAAATGGAACAAATGAAAGTTAAGTTATAAAATATCTAACACACACACACAAACACACACATACGTGTGTTCGAGAAAGAGAGTAGGAGGCTCCCATGGAGCCTCAAACCCTAGTTCCATCTTTATGCTCAAATCGGAAGGCAAGATGAAGCTCAAATCCATAACCGAGCATGGATTAATGATCTCCAACACGAGGGGATCATAAGGTATGTCGAAAATCTAAGATTGGTGATCATGTGTGAAGTGGGTTATGTTCTAATCCGTAAGTTAATGTGAAATTGATCATGTATAAGTGTTAGAATCATCATATAGAACATATGTTATGTATGGTTTGTGTTAACTTGATGTGTAAAGGTGAAACCCAATTATTAGGGTAAAGATGATAGCATGGATATATCATCAAGGTACAATTCTTGTCCAAAATTGATGTATCATGTTATGTATGATGGATTCTTGTTAGAAGGATTGGAAGAAATGTGATGATTATATGTTTGATGATTATGCATGTATGATTCGTGTTGATTGGAAGGAAGAAATTGATGAATTATGTATGAAATTAGAAGATTGTGCATGAATTAGTTGTACGTTATGCTTAGAAGGTAGTACGCACACCAAGTGTTTGATGAAATGCCTAGGTGAGCTTAATAGATGAAATTGTATGTAAGTAAAAGATGATATGTATATAGTGATGTCCGTATAGTCGATTATAATGTTACGGGTATATAATGAAAAGTCAAAAGTTAAAGTAAATGGACCGTTGACTTCTAAAAGTCAACTGTCATGTTGTCATAATTGTAAGACTAAAGTAAGTTATATGATGCGTGTTAGACGTATGTGTGTCTGATGCGATGACATTACGGACTCCACGAGTTGGAAATGATATGAATTTGGTTACATGTATTATGCTTGTTAGAAGTGACTATGAACGTCAAATATGAATTATACGATCGATATGATCGTTAGCTTGTACAATTATGTATGCTAATAAGAATGTGATTTGGTGACATGAAAGTATAGGAATCATGTCGAGAAGGACTCAAGCATGAAAGGCTAACGGGTCAAAAAGAGACAAGATAACGGACACGAACTCGGACGCACGAGGTAAGTGATTTCTGCAATCACTTCTTATGTTCGTTTAAGTTATAAGGCGTTTTAATTAACTAAGCATGATGGTTGAAGTCAATTATGTGTCGTAGTCTTCGTCGTAAAGGATGGGATTAAAGTTGACCAAAATGCCCTTGATGGGTATTTTGGGCAAATGATCTTAATAAGTGGTTTAAGAACAAGTTATACGATTAGTTTAATGTTTTGGACAAGTATGGAAATGGGGAGTATGGTTTTGTTGTCATAAACCGTTGAATGCGCAAATACCCATAGCGGGTCAAATAGTTAGAAAATGATAATAAGCCGATAGAGCGTAAGTTAAGATTTTCCGTAATCCGGATGTGAGATTTTAAGTTCATATGATAGAATGTGAATTTACAAGCATGTAGGAAGAAACGGGAGGTTAAAGCGGGATCCCAAAGCCCAGGTAAGAATCCCACCTCAGGTTCCTGAACCTTAAAGCGGGATCCCAAAGCCCAGGTAAGAATCCCACCTCAGGTTCCTGAACCTTAAAGCGGGATCCCAAAGCCCAGGTAAGAATCCCACCTCAGGTTCCTGAACCTTAAAGCGGGATCCCATAGCCCAGGTAAGAATCCCACCTCAGGTTCCTGAACCTTAAAGCGGGATCCCATAGCCCAGGCAAGAATCCCACCTTAGGTTCCATTTGGGAACCTTAAAGTGGGATCCCGTACCCCAGGTAAGAATTATTAATTTAATTCTCATTGGTAGGTATGCAATGATGTGGGAAAGGTTTGTATGCATGTAGATGTGTATGTATGTATGTATAAAGACATGTATGAGTGTATGCATGTATGTAACGATGTAGGAAAGGTATGTACGTATGTAGATGTGTATGTATGTATGTATGTATAAAGATATGTATGATTATATGCAGGTATGAAATGACGTAGAAAAGGTTTGTATGCATGTAGATGTGTATGTATGTATGTATAAAGACATGTATGAGTGTATGCATGTATGTAACGATGTAGGAAAGGTATGTACGTATGTAGATGTGTATGTATGTATGTATGTATGTATAAAGATATGTATGATTATATGCAGGTATGAAATGACGTAGAAAGGGTTCGTATGTATGCAGATGTGTATGTATCTATGTATAAAGACATGTATGAGTGTATGCATGTATGTAATGATGTAGGAAGGGTTTGTATGTATGCAGATGTGTATGTATGTATGTGTAAAGACCAGCATGAGTGTATGCATGTATGTAAAGTTGTAGGAAAGATATGAAATGACGTAGAAAGGGTTCGTATGTATGCAGATGTGTATGTATGTATGTATAAAGACATGTATGGGTGTATGCATGTATGGAATGATGTAGGAAGGGTTTGTATGTATGCATATGTGTATGTATGTATGTGTAAAGACCAGCATGAGTGTATGCATGTATGTAAAGTTGTAGGAAAGATATGTACGTATGTAGATGTGTATGTATGTATGTATGTAAGTACGTATGTATGCATGATTTAGACACGTTGAGGGTTAACGTTATTAATGGTGTACCTCGAGAATGAAAAGTAATGCAGGTACATTCTTGAAGCCTCACCAGGAAATGGATATGCAGATGAAATGCTTAAAGCTTAAAAGATGACGAAGTGTGAAGTGTACGCGAATGAACTTTGTTTCTTTAATGTGTGCTAATGTTATGAATGCATGTGGTGAATGCAGGTTGTACGGATAATGAGCGATTATCTGAAGGATTAGGGATCGAAGACCGAGCCACTAGAGAGATTGTACAGGGACGTTGAATGTAAAATGTAGTAAACGTAAGCTATGTTTTTAATTAGTAAATAAGAGGATGACGGATTTGGAAATAAGAATTATGTTAAAGTTAAAATTTAAATAAGTTGTGGTATTTATAATGAAAGAAATTTTATGGTTCGTGTTTCCGCTGCGACTTTTTGTCAAATACGATTTAGGGTGTTACAAGTTGGTATCAGAGCCCTGGTTTGAGAGAATCAAGTGTAAGAAGGTAAGTGCTTGAACTCAAACCTGTGTGCTCTTGTGATAAGAAACCCGTACAATCCAAGACTCGGTCAAGATCCAAAGGTAAAAGAGAATGTAAGTATGTACTTATGTATACGTATAAAGAAACTGACGGTTTTGTATATGCAAGGTAAGTATAAGTGTTTGAAGAGGATGATCCGCGAATGCGGTCAAGTACCGACACCAAGGCATGAAATAAGATAAAGTTGAACCCAGGTATGTAAATTCAATATGTGGGTATATGAAATGGTAAAATGCATTAAGGAAAGAAAAATGCTAAATGAAGGACCATAATGGTATAGTAAACATGTTTTGAAAATGATACACGTGCCGAAACCTAATTCTTTGGACATAAGGTGACAATTACACGAAGACACGAAACTAGTATGTGGATGGTGTACCTGGCCAGTACACGTGAAGCATATGACGTTCGTGGGACCGTGATAATTGATACAGGTATGTCCGTTAGAATTAAGTAGTAGGTGGACGTGAGGGTGAAGAGAAATGTAAGACTCTCAGGAATGAAAGTATGAATGCTATGTTAGAATCCGCGAGACGGATTCGAAACATAAAAGAAGTTAAAGTATGAATGCAATGCTTGAATCCGCGAGACGGATTCAAGGGATGAAAAGCGTAAAGGCAATGTTTGAATCCGCGAGACGGATTCAAAGAATGAAAGATATGAATGCAATGCTTGAACCCGTGAGACGGATTCAAGGGATGAAATGTATGAATGAAATGATTGAATCCGCGAGACGGATTCAAGAAGGAGAGGTATGAATGAAATGTTTGAATCCGTGAGATGGATTCAAGGATGAAAGGCATGAGTGGTATGTTTGAATCCGTGAGATGGATTCAAGGTATGAAAGGCATGAATGGAATATTTGAACCCGAGAGGTGTTAGATGTGTTAGTAATCGACGCATGGGAGTCATAATGTAGGGCGGGCTACGACCCGGGCAATAAGTTAAGTATGAATAGGAAGGGTAAGTTTGGTCATGAGTACCGGAATAATGTAATGAATGTCTTTGCATGTAAGCTTGAATGGAAAGAAGCACGAACGTGTACCTCGATGCATCTCTGTTAAGTAAGAAATGTCAGTTGGACTTGAAAGGCCAAACCGCAAGGGTGACGAAATAAGTAACTAGAGTAAAAGAATTGTATGTAAGGAATGAAGTATGGAATGTGTTATAGCATGTACGTAGGAAGTTGTAGAAGAATTATGGGTGCGTAATCACCTAGTAAAATAAATGTTGGAATGAAATGTGCACGAGCGGAAGCTCATTATAAGGATGAATGAACCATGGCCGGGTACGATTAGTACTCGTGAAGAGGTGGATCGATCTGGCTTACGGATCGTTGAGTTATGAAATGAAACCGAGGTCAGTGAAATGTTCAACTTATGCTGAATGTGTTCGAATTCACGAAACATATTTAAGATATAAAAGACGAAACTAGTCTACGTAAGAAGAAATCAATAGCTTGACCATATGTGCGTCAAACAAGTCATATAAGTAAATGTAAGGCAAATGAACAAAAGAATGATAGGAATGAAAATATCCGAATGTGCAAGTAACGTGAGGATATGTATGGTACAAAAGATTATAGAAATGTAGAATGATGTTAGCTACGGAGTTAAGCACGTAGGTATGACGATGACAAAACAGTTTTGTTGTGATAACAAAACAAGAGTTAAATGTTATACAATGTGTCTATAGAATGGAATCTTAAAGGATGAGATGGAAGTACTAAACCCGTTATAAAAGGATCATATGAGTGTAAGCCTTATTATAAGTTTGAATAAGTATGTATATAAACCTGTAATAACGGGTCAAAGGAAATGAGAATGTTATGTGAAAGTATGCCATGGAAAGTATAGACTCGTTAAGGGGAAAAAGCCAATTGTATGAATAATTACGAAGTGAGATAGGATGATTAATTATAATTATGATGTGACTATGAAGTCAAACACTGATGTGTGTGTGTAAGAGGAAATAAGAAAGGTTTCGGGGACGAAACCTCATTTAAGGGGGGTAGACTTGTAACGCCCCAAAATCTGAATGTTAATGTTTGTTGGATGTTATTATGTGACACGTCAGGAAATAAATAACTAGGCTATTTAACCTAGTTAAGGGTATGGTCAAAAGTCTTAAATGATTAAGGTAGTGTCAATTATGTTTTAAAAGTAAACCCGAGGGGCTAAAATGGAACAAATGAAAGTTAAGTTATAAAATATCTAACACACACAAACATACACATACGTGTGTTCGAGAAAGAGAGCAGGAGGCTCCCATGGAGCCTCAAACCCTAGTTCCATCTTTATGCTCAAATCGGAAGGCAAGATGAAGCTCAAATCCATAACCGAGCATGGATTAATGATCTCCAACACGAGGGGATCATAAGGTATGTTGAAAATCTAAGATTGGTGATCATGTGTGAAGTGGGTTATGTTCTAATCCGTAAGTTAATGTGAAATTGATCATGTATAAGTGTTAGAATCATCATATAGAACATATGTTATGTATGGTTTGTGTTAACTTGATGTGTAAAGGTGAAACCCAATTATTAGGGTAAAGATGATAGCATGGATATATCATCAAGGTACAATTCTTGTCCAAAATTGATGTATCATGTTATGTATGATGGATTCTTGTTAGAAGGATTGGAAGAAATGTGATGATTACATGTTTGATGATTATGCATGTATGATTCGTGTTGATTGGAAGGAAGAAATTGATGAATTATGTATGAAATTAGAAGATTGTGCATGAATTAGTTGTACGTTATGCTTAGAAGGTAGTACGCACACCAAGTGTTTGATGAAATGCCTAGGTGAGCTTAATAGATGAAATTGTATGTAAGTAAAAGATGATATGTATATAGTGATGTCCGTATAGTCGATTATAATGTTATGGGTATATAATGAAAAGTCAAAAGTTAAAGTAAATGGACCGTTGACTTCTAAAAGTCAACTGTCATGTTGTCATAATTGTAAGACTAAAGTAAGTTATATGATGCGTGTTAGACGTATGTGTGTCTGATGCGATGACATTACGGACTCCACGAGTTGGAAATGATATGAATTTGGTTACATGTATTATGCTTGTTAGAAGTGACTATGAACGTCAAATATGAATTATACGATCGATATGATCGTTAGCTTGTACAATTATGTATGCTAATAAGAATGTGATTTGGTGACATGAAAGTATAGGAATCATGTCGAGAAGGACTCAAGCATGAAAGGCTAACGGGTCAAAAAGAGACAAGATAACGAACACGAACTCGGACGCACGAGGTAAGTGATTTCTGCAATCACTTCTTATGTTCGTTTAAGTTATAAGGCGTTTTAATTAACTAAGCATGATGGTTGAAGTCAATTATGTGTCGTAGTCTTCGTCGTAAAGGATGGGATTAAAGTTGACCAAAATGCCCTTGATGGGTATTTTGGGCAAATGATCTTAATAAGTGGTTTAAGAACAAGTTATACGATTAGTTTAATGTTTTGGACAAGTATGGAAATGGGGAGTATGGTTTTGTTGTCATAAACCGTTGAATGCGCAAATACCCATAGCGGGTCAAATAGTTAGAAAATGATAATAAGCCGATAGAGCGTAAGTTAAGATTTTCCGTAATCCGGATGTGGGATTTTAAGTTCATATGATAGAATGTGAATTTACAAGCATGTAGGAAGAAACGGGAGGTTAAAGAGGGATCCCAAAGCCCAGGTAAGAATCCCACCTCAGGTTCCTGAACCTTAAAGCGGGATCCCAAAGCCCAGGTAAGAATCCCACCTCAGGTTCCTGAACCTTAAAGCGGGATCCCAAAGCCCAGGTAAGAATCCCACCTCAGGTTCCTGAACCTTAAAGCGGGATCCCATAGCCCAGGCAAGAATCCCACCTTAGGTTCCATTTGGGAACCTTAAAGTGGGATCCCGTACCCCAGCTAAGAATTATTAATTTAATTCTCATTGGTAGGTATGCAATGATGTGGGAAAGGTTTGTATGCATGTAGATGTGTATGTATGTATGTATAAAGACATGTATGAGTGTATGCATGTATGTAACGATGTAGGAAAGGTATGTACGTATGTAGATGTGTATGTATGTATGTATGTATGTATAAAGATATGTATGATTATATGCAGGTATGAAATGACGTAGAAAAGGTTTGTATGCATGTAGATGTGTATGTATGTATGTATGTATAAAGACATGTATGAGTGTATGCATGTATGTAACGATGTAGGAAAGGTATGTACGTATGTAGATGTGTATGTATGTATGTATGTATAAAGATATGTATGATTATATGCAGGTATGAAATGACGTAGAAAGGGTTCGTATGTATGCAGATGTGTATGTATGTATGTATAAAGACATGTATGAGTGTATGCATGTATGTAATGATGTAGGAAGGGTTTGTATGTATGCAGATGTGTATGTATGTATGTGTAAAGACCAGCATGAGTGTATGCATGTATGTAAAGTTGTAGGAAAGATATGAAATGACGTAGAAAGGGTTCGTATGTATGCAGATGTGTATGTATGTATGTATAAAGACATGTATGAGTGTATGCATGTATGGAATGATGTAGGAAGGGTTTGTATGTATGCAGATGTGTATGTATGTATGTGTAAAGACCAGCATGAGTGTATGCATGTATGTAAAGTTGTAGGAAAGATATGTACGTATGTAGATGTGTATGTATGTATGTATGTAAGTACGTATGTATGCATGATTTAGACACGTTGAGGGTTAACGTTATTAATGGTGTACCTCGAGAATGAAAAGTAATGCAGGTACATTCTTGAAGCCTCACCAGGAAATGGATATGCAGATGAAATGCTTAAAGCTTAAAAGATGACGAAGTGTGAAGTGTACGCGAATGAACTTTGTTTCTTTAATGTGTGCTAATGTTATGAATGCATGTGGTGAATGCAGGTTGTACGGATAATGAGCGATTATCTGAAGGATTAGGGATCGAAGACCGAGCCACTAGAGAGATTGTACGGGGACGTTGAATGTAAAATGTAGTAAACGTAAGCTATGTTTTTAATTAGTAAATAAGAGGATGACGGATTTGGAAATAAGAATTATGTTAAAGTTAAAATTTAAATAAGTTGGGGTATTTATAATGAAAGAAATTTTATGGTTCGTGTTTCCGCTGCGACTTTTTGTCAAATACGATTTAGGGTGTTACAATATCATCGCTTTAATTCATAACAACTTGTATTTTAAAATTTAACTATACCAATTACAATGATCTAAATTTAGTTAATGTAACGGGTCAAGTTACATACCTTAACGCACGCCCTTCAACCGCGAATCACCACCGGCTTGTCCACTCGACGTTCCGGTATCTTGTCCTATAGAGTTCAATTCAAGACATGTTTAGAACTCTCTTTAGACCTCACTTCGCGTATTATACCGAAACGTCATAATTATGCATTAAAGCTTTAAATTTCTATTTTTAAGCCTTCTTTGAGGCATTTCTACAAACACTATGAGGGCAGAATTTCTACTTTATTTGCATTTAAGTTCATAGTTTGCTAGCTAGTTAACTTAACATCAATAAAGCCCTCATATAGCATTTTAATCATCATACCTTTTTGAAATCACTTTTCTATAATCAATTTACACTAGGATAATCATCTACACCCTAGTGTTCATCATCATCATGTAAAACCCACAACCCACCTTCAAGGTGTTCATGGAATTTTCCTAAATTTGGTCATGATTTCACATGAAATTAGCTAGGTTTCACTTCTAAACACCTTATCAATTCTAATCAAACCAAATAACACACATGCAACCTAAATTTTCAGATTTTCCAAAATCATGAGAAATTCAAGTTAAGAGATTTCATTAGATTTTACATACCTTACAATCCTCTTGTGATGAGGATTACGATTCTAGGCTCAATTCTCGATTTCTACTTGGATTAATCCTTCAATTTGCAAGATTAATGAGATTTTAGGGTTTTGGAGATGGGGATGTCGCCCCTGCTCATTCTTGGTCGACCAACACCTCTAAATGGGGTGTTTGGTTTATTTTTTATTTTTATTAATTAGCTTAGTTTCCAATTTAACAACTAAGGCCCCTATAATTTGTTCAACATATCATTTAGTGGCTTTTAACCCTACTATAGGCTATTTCTAGTCTTGTAACTAACTAGGTTAAAAGTTCCTAGTTAATAAATTCTCGTATATTTATACTTTATAGTTCCAATATAAAGTTTTATATTTTCGGGGTGTTACAAGTCCACCCCCCTTAAAAGGGTTTCGTCCCCGAAACCGAAGTACGTACCAAATAATGTAGGGTGAAGACGTCGCATCTCCTCTTCGGACTCCCATCTAGTGTCTGAACCTTTCCTATGCTCCCATTTGACTTTGACTTGGTTAATTTGTTTATTTCGTAAATGTTTGACCTTTCGGTCTAAAATCTCCACCGGTCTCACCGCATAATTCAGACTATTATCCACTTCGATATCATCGTAATGGATATAGGCCGTTTCGTCTGCTAAGCACTTTCTTAATTGTGACACGTGGAACGTGCCATGGATTCCATTTAGCTCCTCCGGTAATTCAAGATGGTAAGCTACCTTGCCAACTCTCCCGATAATTTTAAATAGCCCAATAAACCTTGGGCTTAGCTTCCCCCTTTTTCTGAATCTAATAACGCCCTTCCATGGGGAAACTTTTAGCATGACCATGTCACCAACTTGGAATTCGATTGGCCTTTTCCTTTTATCAGCATACGCCTTATGCCTGTCTTGAGCCGCCTTCAAGTGTGCCCGAACTTTATCGATCTTTTCATTCGTGGCTCGTACTATATCTTGGTGGGCGAGTTCACGTGGACCCACTTCACCCCAACATACCGGTTAATTACGACGGAAGTCGTAACGAACGTAAAAACGATCCAAATTAAGCGACAAATGAAATTTTATCATGCCAATCACTAAAATAAAATATTTTAATGATTACATAAATTTTTGGATGTCCGGATATATTCAGAACGTAAGATATGCGCGAAAATGCAAACTTATGCACTTTTTGATGCTTTTAGTCCCTATTGATCAATAAAGTTTATTTTAGCATACCAAACCCCTCAAAGCCTATTTCTAAGCTATGTAAAGGATATTTAGGGTATGTTTAACTTATGATCAAGTTCCAGAATGTTCGTTTCTATACAAATCGGTATAGTTTCGCAGTTTGACACAAAAAGTCCCTGCGATCGAACAAACTTGATTTTGACACACCAAACCATCCAAAACTTATTTCTAATTTATGTGGAGGTTATTTAAGATATGTTAAGTCTATGTCACTATTCCGAAGTGTTTGTCGCGTTATACTGACTGCGTTTATGGACCAGTTTGCGTATAACCTTCCAGAAAGTGATTTAAAGCTTGAAATCGGAATCGAATCAAATCGTAAAATCATCAAACAAAAATATACACATATTAACACCAAAACACATATAATAACACCAAAGCACATTGTTTTATTAATAATCAACATTGTTTTATATTGTACATCGATTACAGAACACAGTTGTCACAGTCTCCCCTACTTTAGGAAATTTCGTCCCGAAATTTTAACTAGAGGGAACTTGTGAGAACAATTGCGGATATTTCACTTTCATTTGGTCCTCGCATTCCCAAGTAAACTCTGGGCTACGTTTGGACTCCCATCGAACTTTGACCAATCGAATCCGTTTTTTCTTCAACTGTTTTACTGCACGGTCCACTATCTCTACGGGTTTCTCGACAAAGTGCATCGTTTCATCGATTCGAATCTCGTCGAGAGGGATGTGAAGATCAGCATCAGCTAAACACTTTCGAAAATTGGACACGTGAAATGTAGGATGAATATTTCCAAGCTCTGGAGGTAGCTCTAGTCGATAGGCAACCTTTCCAACTCTTTCGACAATCTTAAATGGTCCAACATATCGAGGTGCAAGTTTTCCTTTCTTTCCAAATCTCACCACTCCCTTCCAAGGCGACACCTTGAGTAGGACATGGTCTCCGACTTCAAATTCTAAGGGCTTGCGTCGCATATCCACATAAATCTTTTGACGGCTTCTAGCTGTCATAAGATTATCGCGAATTTTCTTGATTTTGTCTGTTGTTTCCAGAATGAGCTCAGGTCCAGTAAGCTGAGCTTCACCGATCTCATTCCAACAGATAGGGGAACAACATTTTCGACCGTAGAGAGCTTCGAATGGTGTCATATTAATGCTAGCATGATAACTATTATTGTATGAGAACTCGATCAATGGCAGATGAGAATCCCAATTACCACCAAAGTCTATCACGCATGCTCTAAGCATATCCTCCAAAGTTTGAATCGTCCTCTCAGATTGTCCATCTGTTTGGGGATGATAAGCAGTGCTTACATTTAGTTGGGTTCCAATAGCAGATTGCATGGTCTTCCAGAAATGAGATGAAAATTGAGCATCATGATTAGATATGATATCCAAAGGAACACCATGTCGTGATACAATCTCATCAACATAAATCTTTGCAAGTTTATCAGCAGATAGATCCTCGCGAATTGGAATAAAATGAGCTGACTTCGTTAGGCATTGAGACACATACAAGGAAACATCCTTCTTCATACCAGGCCACCAATACTGAGTACGAAGATCCTTGTACATTTTATCAGCACCAGGATGGATAGAATATCGAGACTTATGAGATTCGTCCATCACTAGGGTACGAATATCGTCTTGTTTCGGAATCCACAAACGATCCTTAAAATAAAGCAAACCATCGTCTTTCCTTTCGAGTTTAAGCTCGAGTTGAAGTGGTAGCTCATATTTCAATAAGCCTTTGGTTACACAAGATCGTTGATCTTGAAGGACACGAGATTGAATATCAGATAGAGTTCGAACAGAATGAAGCTTGACTCGCTCCTTTCGACTAAGCGCATCGGCTACAACATTCGCCTTACCAGGATGGTAGCGAATTTCGCAATCGTAATCGTTCAAGAGTTCAACCCAGCGTCGTTGCCTCATGTTCAGCTCCTTCTGATTAAGAATATGCTGGAGACTTTTGTGGTATGTGAAAACCACACACTTCGTGTGACAACTCGAAATTTAGAACTTTCTTGTATCCCGTCATATCATGTTTAAACGTGTAACTAGTTAACTTATGTGATTAATGGTAAGCGAACCTCTTATGTGACTATGTGATTGTTATGTGTTGTGCTTGTATGTATAGTGTGTATGTGTGCATAAATGAGCCGAAAATCATGAACCCGACTCGAGACCATGTGGCCTCGAGTGAACTAGTTTAGCATATGGGCCGGTTGGGCCGTGCACCTCATCCGAAAGTCCATTAGGGTGCACAATGTGAATCAAGTATATAACCCTTAGTGATGCTAGTCTTGACATTCTTTGGACAAACCACACACACACTCTCCCTCTCTCCCTCACGGAAACCCTAAGCCATAACACCCTCCTCCCTCACTCTCGGATCAACCGGTGACCACTAAGGAGCTCTCGGATCAACTCGTACACACCCACTTGGAGGCTTCACTCACACCTTTGAACCTATACTTGAACCGGTTAGTGATTCCCATTGGGTGTTTATGTTTCGGTTGTTGTTAATGATGATGATGTGATATTTTGATTAAGGATGATGTATCTTGTGTGACTTGATAATATGTTGGTTGGTTAAGTTTATGCATGATGATGTTAATAAGCTATCATACTATGATTCCGGATTGATTACATGATGAGTTAATGATATTTTGTGATTTGATGCAAGTTAGACCATAAATGGTTGATGTTCATCGGCTTACATAATGTTCATGTTGTTCGGGTTATATGCTCTTATGTTCATATTATTCGGATTAGTTGTTGGAGTATTTGGTTGTTGTTCATGTTATGATCATAGAGATTTATGCTAAAAACCCTAAAATGAAGAACATGATGAATATGTGAAGAACTTGTTGAATGTGTTATGGATATTTGAAATTTGCCATGTTTGATCTATTTTGGTTAAGTGTTAGACAATTAAACATGTTAGTGTATTGTTATTGGATAGTACATAAAATCACAACAGTGAAATCTTATTGGCCAAGTACATTATTGAATTCAGCAAATGTTCCCAACTGAAACCTCTAGTTGCGACTCGAAACCACCACATAACGAGTAGAGATCCCCGATTGCGACACAGGTTGCGAGTCGCAGACACCTGGTTGCGACTCGAGACCAAAACAGCATGAACCGAAACCATGTTTGCGAGACCAGTTGCGACTCGAGATCAGAACCATGATAACCCGAGACCGTGTTTGCGAGTCCGGTTGTGACTCGAGACCAAAACAACATAAACCGAGACCATGATTGCGACTCAGGTTGCGAGTCGAGAACGCCTGGTTGCGACTCGATACTATACGCATGTACACGCTGTTTGGACTTGCACCTCATTTCGGACTTAAGTGATTGGGCCGGACCTTTGGGCCTAATGTATGGACCTTATACGTACTGTTGTTTGTGAATGATTATTTGGGCTGCTATGGATGAACTTGCATGCAATGTGCTAGCATACGTGTAGAACATACGTGCAATACGTGGTTTGAACCTAACTTGTATGATACAACTATGATAGGACGCGAGTAGCCACAATATTGCTTGTTTGACTGTTCTGTGTACCTACCGAGCAAACCAAGGTGAGTTCACACCCTCTACAAAGCATGGGATTCCCAGGGGTCGGGAATTGGGGTTAAGGAACATGGGTTCCTCGTCCTCCTTGGGTAGGACAGCAAAGGTTCAGGAATGTAATTCCTCGTCCTCACGGACAGATAACTCGTACTAGACCAAAACTCTATCACGAAGTCCCTCCTTTTTATATCGACTTAATCGCCGGGCCAATGGCGAGCGGGTCATTAGTTAGATAGCGCTATTTAGGTTTGACAAACCTCACACCGTGCCGCAGAGGACGGGCGTGAACTAATGGATCTGGGGCACGTCAATGATGATAGACATTGACAGTTTCAGGGCGCATAAACATGACTACAGTCAGCAGTCGATATGGTAATGAGTCTAGTAGATACATGGGGTAGCCCCCACGGCCGAAATGCCAGATAACTAACACGGGGTAGCCCCCACGGCTGGATTGCCAGAGTAACCGGGAATAAACAAGTCACGTTTTTAACTATGGGGTAACCCCCACGGCAGGATGCCAGCTAAAGGAAACTGTTTTCGAAACAACTTAAAACGAACACCCAACCGTGAACTCACTCAACTTGTTGTTGACTCGTTACTACATGCTTTGCAGGTCCGTAGGTTCTTAGCTGGAGCTTGTATGGAGAAGGATCGTTGTGGGACATGGACGGCTGTGTGCCATGTTAAACTTTGAAACTATTAAACTTATGTTTTGGCTTTAAGACTTATGCTTCCGCTTGCAACTTAACTATGTTTTGTTTGAACACCAATTGTATTGGTTGGATTTTATAACTACTTATATGCTCGTTCAATATGATTGGTGGCTGGATCCTGGTCAGTCACGCCTCCAAGCGGTAGTACTCCGCAGGTGGATTTTGGGGGTGTGACAGATTGGTATCAGAGCCATTGGTTATAGAGAACTTGGTTTTAATAAAGGGAAAAACGTTTTTGTTAAAACCAGACTATAACCTGTACAGTGCTCAACGGTCCACAACGACGCTTCACTCCACATGCAAGGCTCGACATTCTAGGTGATATGGTCTGTGTATATTGCCTACTTGTTAGTTACATAGTACATTACTCATGGCATGCTTGGTTAGAATAACTACTGTTGCTTGAACACGTGTGTACTCACTCACTTCTGACATCGCACTTTCGCGAACCCCTCTCACTCACGTTCTTCTTGATGTGAAGATCATGTCTGGACGCGTTAACCTGACACAAGCCCAGTTGACGGCTCTGATCAACGAACGAGTTGCCGCAGCACTTGCAGCTGCACACGCAGGAGGTATATCCTGCAGTCCGAACTCATTCTAGGATCTTTAGGATCCTACTCTCGTGAACCAACCTTTGTGTTAAACTCTGTCTTTTCTTTCACCTACGATAGGTCAGCATGTTCAGCCACCCGTGTGCACTTTTAAGACTTTCATGGACTGCCGACCAACTACTTTTAGCGGCACTGAAGGAGCAGTAGGTCTCCTACATTGGTTTGAGAAGCTAGAATCTGTGTTCGAAATGTGTGAATGCCCTGAGGCACGCAGGGTGAAGTATGCTACTGGTACTCTCGAGGGTTTAGCCCTCACATGGTGGAACGCTCAAGTTCAGATGCTAGGGTTGGTTGCTGCCAACGCCACCCCATGGGAAACTTTCAAGGAGATGATCAAAGAAGAATACTGCAGTCGTGATGAGATTCACAAGCTGGAAGTGGAGTTCTTCAACCTCAAGATGACGGGATCCGAAATTGAAGCTTATGTGAAAAGGTCGAACGAACTGGCAATTCTGTGCCCTACTATGGTGGATCCTCCCATCAAACGCATCGAACTATTTCTTCAGGGCTTAGTGCCAGAAATCCAAAGTCATGTGACTTCAGCGAACCTCGCTACCTACCAGCAAACTGTTCAGTTGGCTCACCGTCTCACGGATCAGGCGGTGGAGCAGAACAAGTTACCAAAACGCATAGGTGCTGCAACTACTTCTGGTACCTCAAGTGACAACAAACGGAAATGGGATGGAACTTCAAGTAAGGGTTCGACTTCTGTTCAATCCCAGTCTCAGCAGAGAAGGACTGATGACTACAAGAGCCCTAATCAGCAATCGTCTGGTGGTCAAAGCCATGGTGGGTACAAAGGAAATCATCCCAAATGCAATCGCTGCAGCCTGCACCACAGCGGGCCATGCACCAGGGGCAACTGTCATCGGTGCAACAAGCCTGGTCACGCTGCAAAGGATTGCAGGAGCTTATACCCCGCCAATCAGAATCGTCAGCAAGCTCAACAGAACCAGCGCCAGCAGCAGCAGCAAGGTGATAACAAAGGGTGCTTTCAGTGTGGAGCTGAGGGCCACTTCAAGAGAGATTGTCCCCAACTGAACAGGAACCAGAACAACAACAACAACAATAACAACAATCAGGGGAATGGTAACAATGGGAACAACAACAACAATGGCGCCAGGGGGCGGATGTTTGTGATTGGCCAAGGTGAAGCAAGGAATGACCCCAATGTTGTGGCGGGTAAGTTCCTTCTCGACGACTTTTATGTTTCAGTTTTATTTGATTCGGGTGCCGATACTAGCTACATGTCACTAGAAGTTAGTCGAATGCTTAAGCGTATTCCAACACTTTTGAACAACAAGCACACAGTAGAGCTAGCAAATGGTAAGAGTTTAGAGGCCGCACACGTAGTCAAGGGTTGTAAACTTATTCTCGCTGACCAAACCTTCTCTATCGACCTCATTCCTATTGTCTTGGGTAGTTTCGACGTTGTCATTGGGATGGATTGGTTATCCCAACACCGAGCAGAGATTCTTTGCAACGAGAAGGTTGTCCGTATTCCAGGTTCCGGTGGCGAACCTCTCATGATCCATGGCGACAAGAGGAGTGCTGTTGAGAACGTCATTTCTCTCCTTAAGGCCCAAAAGTGCTTGCGAAAGGGCCACACTGCCATTTTGGCTCTCGTTACTGACACCTCAGAAAAAGAGAAGAGGATAGAAGATTTTCCGGTTGTACGCGATTATCCAGAGGTATTTCCTGAGGAATTACCTGGTCTTCCGCCCCATCGCCAAGTCGAGTTTCAGATTGAATTAGCTCCTGGAGCTGCGCCTATAGCCCGTGCACCCTATCATTTAGCCCCATCAGAGTTGAAAGAACTCTCCACGCAACTACAAGAGCTCCTGGATAAGGGTTTTATTCGTCCTAGCTCATCGCCCTGGGGAGCTCCAGTGCTATTTGTGAAGAAGAAAGACGGTACTTTCAGAATGTGCATCGACTACCGAGAACTCAACAAGGTGACGGTGAAGAATCGTTATCCTCTACCGCGTATCGACGACTTGTTCGACCAGCTGCAAGGGTCGAGCTACTATTCGAAGATCGATTTGAGATCGGGTTATCACCAGCTGAGAGTCCGGGAAGAGGACGTCTCCAAAACAGCTTTCAGAACTCGATACGGGCACTATGAGTTTTTGGTCATGCCGTTTGGGATGACAAACGCACCTGCGGTTTTCATGGACTTGATGAACCGAGTGTGCAAGCCTTACCTGGACAAGTTCGTTATAGTCTTCATCGACGACATCCTGATCTATTCTAAGAGCCGGGAGGAACACGAGCGACATCTGCGACTTATTCTGGAACTCCTTCGAACAGAACAGCTTTATGCAAAGTTCTCGAAATGCGACTTCTGGCTTCGAGAAGTCCATTTCCTAGGCCACGTGGTAAACAAGGATGGGATTCACGTTGATCCATCCAAGATAGACTCGATTAAGAACTGGCCTGCACCTCGTACACCAAAGGAAATTCGGCAATTCTTGGGTTTGGCGGGATACTACCGGAGATTCATAAAGGATTTTTCTAGGATTGCACAGCCCCTCACCTCACTAACGCAGAAGGGCGTTGTTTATCGCTGGGGAAACGCACAGGAGTTGGCATTTCAGCACCTAAAGGATAGACTTTGTAGCACACCTATCCTTTCCTTGCCGGAAGGCACAAACGACTTTGTGGTTTACTGCAACGCATCAATTCAGGGTCTTGGTTGCGTGTTGATGCAACGAGATAAAGTTATAGCTTACGCCTCACGCCAACTCAAGGTTCATGAAAAGAACTACACGACGCACGACTTAGAGCTGGGAGCTGTTGTTTTTGCACTTAAGTTATGGCGGCATTACCTGTACGGTACCAAGTGCGCCATCTACACTGACCACAGGAGCCTCGAGCATATCTTCAAGCAGAAGGAACTGAATATGCGACAACGACGATGGGTTGAGCTGTTGAATGACTACGAGTGCTCAATCAGGTATCACCCGGGCAAGGCCAATGTGGTGGCTGACGCCCTCAGTCGGAAGGACACTGCGCCTAAGCGCGTACGAGCTCTACAACTCACGATCCATTCTAGCCTACCCTCCCAGATACGAGCTGCTCAGATAGAAGCACTGAAACCAGAAAACGTCAGGGCCGAGGCCCTACGCGGATCGAGGCAACACTTAGAACAGAAGGAAGACGGTGCTTACTATGTGACGGGACGCGTTTGGGTCCCACTCTATGGCAACCTACGAGAGCTTGTGATGGACGAAGCACACAAGTCTCGCTACTCGGTACATCCTGGTTCGGATAAAATGTACCACGACATCAAAACCACGTATTGGTGGCCTAGCATGAAGGCCCACATAGCAACCTACATCAGCAAGTGTTTGACTTGCGCGAGAGTCAAGTCCGAATACCAGAAACCCTCAGGCCTGCTCCAACAACCAGAGATACCTCAGTGGAAATGGGAGCAAATTTCCATGGATTTTGTTACTGGCCTACCTAGATCCCAGCGCGGGAACGATACTATTTGGGTGATCGTGGATCGACTCACAAAATCTGCACACTTTCTGGCTATCAAGGAGACGGATAAGTTCTCCACTCTTGCAGAAATATACCTCAAGGAAGTCGTTTCGAGGCACGGGGTGCCCACCTCTATTATCTCGGATCGAGATGCACGTTTTACTTCAGAGTTGTGGCAAGCAATGCACAAATCCTTTGGCTCACGATTAGATATGAGCACAGCGTATCACCCTCAGACGGACGGGCAGTCCGAGCGCACTATTCAAACCTTAGAAGACATGCTTCGTGCATGTGTAATCGACTTTGGCAACCGCTGGGAAAAGCATCTGCCACTTGTGGAATTCTCGTACAATAACAGCTACCACACCAGCATTAAAGCTGCTCCGTTTGAGGCATTGTACGGACGTAAATGTCGGTCTCCTCTTTGCTGGGCAGAGGTGGGAGATAGTCAGATCACTGGTCCAGAATATGTGGTAGATACAACCGAGCAAATCGCTCAGATACGAAAACGCATGACGGCCGCTCGCGAACGTCAGAAAGTTTACGCCGACATGGGCAGGAAACCACTTGAGCTCCAGGTTGGGGAGCGGGTACTACTCAAAGTCTCACCCTGGAAGGGTGTGGTCCGTTTTGGCAAACGCGGAAAACTTAACCCACGATACGTTGGACCCTTCGAAGTCATTGAGAAAATAGGCAGGGTGGCCTACAGACTAAACTTACCAGCGGAACTCGGTGCAGTTCATAACGTTTTCCACGTGTCGAATCTGAAGAAGTGTCCGTCAGATGAGACCTACGTAGTTCCTTTGAAGGAACTCACTATCGACGAGCAGTTACGATTCGTCGAGGAACCAGTCGAAATCACGGACCGGGATGTTAAGGTCCTCAAGAGCACTAGAATACCTCTCGTTCGAGTTCGTTGGAACTCACGTCGCGGCCCAGAGTTCACCTGGGAGCGCGAAGATCAGATGAAACAAAAGTATCCCCAGCTGTTCGCAAACAGTACACCCACTACTGAGGCCGAAGCTACGGAATTTCGGGACGAAATTCCAGATCAACGGGGGGTGGATGTGACACCCCAGGAAAACCGGGAAAACCATACAACTTAACTAGCTTCCTCAGTGAGTGCTTACCAAATTTCGGGACAAAATTTCTTTCAACTTGGGGATGATGTGACAACTCGAAATTTAGAACTTTCTTGTATCCCGTCATATCATGTTTAAACGTGTAACTAGTTAACTTATGTGATTAATGGTAAGCGAACCTCTTATGTGACTATGTGATTGTTATGTGTTGTGCTTGTATGTATAGTGTGTATGTGTGCATAAATGAGCCGAAAATCATGAACCCGACTCGAGACCATGTGGCCTCGAGTGAACTAGTTTAGCATATGGGCCGGTTGGGCCGTGCACCTCATCCGAAAGTCCATTAGGGTGCACAATGTGAATCAAGTATATAACCCTTAGTGATGCTAGTCTTGACATTCTTTGGACAAACCACACACACACTCTCCCTCTCTCCCTCACGGAAACCCTAAGCCACAACACCCTCCTCCCTCACTCTCGGATCAACCGGTGACCACTAAGGAGCTCTCGGATCAACTCGTACACACCCACTTGGAGGCTTCACTCACACCTTTGAACCTATACTTGAACCGGTTAGTGATTCCCATTGGGTGTTTATGTTTCGGTTGTTGTTAATGATGATGATGTGATATTTTGATTAAGGATGATGTATCTTGTGTGACTTGATAATATGTTGGTTGGTTAAGTTTATGCATGATGATGTTAATAAGCTATCATACTATGATTCCGGATTGATTACATTATGAGTTAATGATATTTTGTGATTTGATGCAAGTTAGACCATAAATGGTTGATGTTCATCGGCTTACATAATGTTCATGTTGTTCGGGTTATATGCTCTTATGTTCATATTATTCGGA
Organism: Helianthus tuberosus; assembly: GCA_030545235.1. Taxonomy (NCBI): domain Eukaryota; kingdom Viridiplantae; phylum Streptophyta; class Magnoliopsida; order Asterales; family Asteraceae; genus Helianthus; species Helianthus tuberosus. The sequence goes on along the minus strand of JARYGA010026981.1, from coordinate 45,815 downwards.
TTAGTTGTTGGAGTATTTGGTTGTTGTTCATGTTATGATCATAGAGATTTATGCTAAAAACCCTAAAATGAAGAACATGATGAATATGTGAAGAACTTGTTGAATGTGTTATGGATATTTGAAATTTGCCATGTTTGATCTATTTTGGTTAAGTGTTAGACAATTAAACATGTTAGTGTATTGTTATTGGATAGTACATGAAATCACAACAGTGAAATCTTATTGGCCAAGTACATTATTGAATTCAGCAAATGTTCCCAGCCGAAACCTCTAGTTGCGACTCGAAACCACCACATAACGAGTCGAGATCCCCGATTGCGACACAGGTTGCGAGTCGCAGACACCTGGTTGCGACTCGAGACCAAAACAGCATGAACCGAAACCATGTTTGCGAGTCCAGTTGCGACTCGAGATCAGAACCATGATAACCCGAGACCGTGTTTGCGAGTCCGGTTGCGACTCGTGACCAAAACAACATAAACCGAGACCATGATTGCGACTCAGGTTGCGAGTCGAGAACGCCTGGTTGCGACTCGATACTATACGCATGTACACGCTGTTTGGACTTGCACCTCATTTCGGACTTAAGTGATTGGGCCGGACCTTTGGGCCTAATGCATGGACCTTATACGTACTGTTGTTTGGGAATGATTATTTGGGCTGCTATGGATGAACTTGCATGCAATGTGCTAGCATACGTGTAGAACATACGTGCAATACGTGGTTTGAACCTGACTTGTATGATACAACTATGATAGGACGCGAGTAGCCACAATATTGCTTGTTTGACTGTTCTGTGTACCTACCGAGCAAACCAAGGTGAGTTCACACCCTCTACAAAGCATGGGATTCCCAGGGGTCGGGAATTGGGGTTAAGGAACATGGGTTCCTCGTCCTCCTTGGGTAGGACAGCAAAGGTTCAGGAATGTAATTCCTCGTCCTCACGGACAGATAACTCGTACTAGAACAAAACTCTATCACGAAGTCCCTCCTTTTTATATCGACTTAATCGCCGGGCCAATGGCGAGCGGGTCATTAGTTAGATAGCGCTATTTAGGTTTGACAAACCTCACACCGTGCCGCAGAGGACGGGCGTGAACTAATGGATCTGGGGCACGTCAATGATGATAGACATTGACAGTTTCAGGGCGCATAAACATGACTACAGTCAGCAGTCGATATGGTAACGAGTCTAGTAGATACATGGGGTAGCCCCCACGGCCGAAATGCCAGATAACTAACACGGGGTAGCCCCCACGGCTGGATTGCCAGAGTAACCGGGAATAAACAAGTCACGTTTTTAACTATGGGGTAACCCCCACGGCAGGATGCCAGCTAAAGGAAACTGTTTTCGAAACAACTTAAAACGAACACCCAACCGTGAACTCACTCAACTTGTTGTTGACTCGTTACTACATGCTTTGCAGGTCCGTAGGTTCTTAGCTGGAGCTTGTATGGAGAAGGATCGTTGTGGGACATGGACGGCTGTGTGCCATGTTAAACTTTGAAACTATTAAACTTATGTTTTGGCTTTAAGACTTATGCTTCCGCTTGCAACTTAACTATGTTTTGTTTGAACACCAATTGTATTGGTTGGATTTTATAACTACTTATATGCTCGTTCAATATGATTGGTGGCTGGATCCTGGTCAGTCACGCCTCCAAGCGGTAGTACTCCGCAGGTGGATTTTGGGGGTGTGACACTTCGTTCCATAAAGATAGTGTCTCCAGATTTTTAGTGCGAAAACCACAGCTCCTAACTCAAGATCATGAGTCGTATAGTTCTTCTCGTGAATTTTCAGTTGTCTAGATGCATAAGCTATAACTTTACCTCGTTGCATAAGAACACAACTAAGGCCTAATTTAGATGCGTCACAGTAGACAACGAAATCATCGTTTCCTTCGGGCAAAGATAGAATAGGAGCATCACAAAGCTTCTGTTTCAGCGTTTGGAACGCTTCTTCTTGTTTGGGTCCCCACTCAAAAGGCTTATTCTTTTGAGTCAAAGCAGTGAGTGGAACCGCAATCTTCGAGAAATTCGAAATGAAACGTCGATAATATCCAGCAAGACCAAGAAAAGATCGAATTTTTGTAGGTGTCGTTGGTGTATTCCAATCCTTAATTGCAGCAATTTTGGATGGATCTACATGAATACCCTGCTCGTTCGTTGACTATATGACCCAAAAACTGAACTTCTTTAAGCCAGAATTCACACTTGGAGAATTGAGCAAAAAGTTGTTAAACGAAGGTGTTGCTCGTGATCGGCTCGAGACTTCGAATAAACAAGAATATCATCGATGAACACAATGATTAACTTGTCTAAATAAGGTTTACAGACCCTATTCATTAAGTCCATGAAGATAGCTGGAGCATTCGTCAAACCAAAAGGCATGACTGTGAACTCGTAATGCCCATATCTCGTGCGGAAAGTAGTTTTGGGAATATCTTCTTCGAGAACACGAAGCTGAAGATACCCAGAACGCAAATCAATCTTGGAAAAACAGGTAGCACCTTGCAGCTGATCGAAGAGATCATCGATTCGCGGTAGGGGATATCAATTCTTGATGGTAAGCTTGTTAAGCTCACGATAACCGATACACATTCGAAAAGATCCATCTTTCTTTTTCACAAAGAGGACAGTTGCACCCCAGGGAGAAAAGCTTGGATGGATGAATCCTTTATCAGATAACTCCTGAAGCTGTTTCGATAACTCTTGCATCTCAGACAGTGCAAGACGATAAGGTGCTTTCGCAATCGGGTTAGCATTGGGTACAAGGTCAATATGAAACTCGACTTTACGAACTGGGGGCAAACCAGGTAGTTCATCAGGAAATACCTCTGGATAATCCCGAACAATCGGAATATCCTGAATACTCTTGCTCTTACCTTTCTCCTTGGTGACATGTGCCAGAAAAGCAACATAACCTTTTCGCAAATAACTTTGGGCCTTTGTACACGACATGAGTTTCAATCCACCAGATGGTTTCTCACCATGAACTTCCAGAACATCGCCAGAAGAAAGAGGAACACGAACGATCTTATCGAAACAAACCACCTCAGCATGGTGTTTGGTTAACCAATCCATTCCAACGATAATATCGAAACTCCCAAGTTGCATCGGTGTGAGGTCAATATGAAAAAGATGGTTATTAAGGTTTAACTGACAATCACGAATTAAAAAATCAAGAACAAGAGGTTTACCAGTAGCAACTTCGATAGATAAGGGTTTCCTCAGTTTAGTTCTAGATATTGCAAGTAAAGGCTCAAAAGATAACGAAACAAAACTTCTATCGGCACCAGAATCAAAAAGAATAGATGCAGGTCGATTTTTAACAAGGAACGTACCATTGACAACTTCGTTGTCAGCCCTCGCTTCGTTTGCATTCAGGTTGTACGCTCATCCACGAGCGAGATTCACATTAGCATTGACATTCTCGTTTGGATTCGCATTTACCAACCTCGGACAGTTGTTACGGAAATGACCAAACTCTCCAAAATTGAAACATGAACCAGGTGGGAATCTAGTAGCATTCCCCTGAACTGGAGCTTGAACCTGAGCATCTTGATTCTGACCCAAACGACAGATGTTGGCCAGATGCCCAAGTTTACCACACGTAATGCATTGCTTGCAAGCTTGTTGTGCAACATGATGACCGTTGCAACGAGCACAGTGAGGTGCGGTACCAGCATACACTTTCTTCGCAGGAGGTTGAGCCGGTGGGTTCTGAGGGTTCTGTGCTGTTACTGCAAAATTCTGAGAACCCTTTCGCTTTCTCGATTTCTTCGAAGACTCACTCTTCTTTCTCTTACCCTTATCCTTGTCTTTAACAGAATCGGTCGACTTCTTCTTGTCACCCTTGCGGGTCAGTTTACCCTTTCTGACCTGAGACTCGGTCAGAGTAGCAGACAACTCGATCGCTTGACGAACAGTAGTAGGATTTCTGCCAGTCACAATATCCTGCACAGAATAGTAGGACACAACATTCGATATACCTCTCAATTGCCTTTTCCAGCGGGGTAACCATAGTAGGACACAACAGACTGAGCTCCTCATAACGATCCGTATACGCACGGTGTTCACCCCCATCTTGTTTTAGATCGTCAAACTCTCCAAAGCTCGAATCTCATGACGGGGACAAAACTCTTTCATCATGAGAGCTCGAAGCTCTTCCCATGTTTGTGCCAATGCCACTTCGGCACCCCTATCGCGCATAACACTGTTCCACCATGTAAGAGCATGCTTCTCGAACACACTTGATGCAAATTCAACCTTACGCTCATTCGGGCATTGCACATGTCTGAATGTGCTCTCGATACTCTCGAACCATTGCGGGAGCGCAGTTGCTGCTTGAGACCCGGAAAACTTCAACGGTTTAGCAGAATTGAAATTCTTGAAATTACACTGAGCATTATTGTTGTTATTATTGTTGTTGTTGTATAACTAATAGATCTCGGTTACTACGCCAGGAAGTACTGCAACCATTTGCTGAGCGACAAGGGCTGCGACTTCTTCAGCAGTAAAAGGTTGTGCATCATGTCGAGGAGGCATTGTCTAAAAGGAAATATGAGAAACGTGTGAGGTCGATAATTAGGAAAAACAAAAGAGGTATGGAAAACATTGACAAAACACCAGGAAGGCAATCATTTGTTCGTTACCTCGAATAAACAAACGACAAGCAGTGACTAATCAAAGTAAATGAGTCAAAAATAATGTATCGCGAAGACATGCTCGCCTATAAGTGAACACTCACCCCAAGAGTTCCCAGGTAAGAGTGACTGGTCCGATTATGTGGATTTGTACGAACACTCTAGCCTTAGACAGAAAACTCAGGGTACAGGCATTCACTATTCCAGTTTGCACGTGTTCACATTATTTATACCCAAACTTTGACGAGATTTTGAAAACTCAGAAGGCACTAAGACAAATATGAGTCAAACTGGAAGGGTTCAAAACAAGTAATCAATCATCCTAGAACGGATGATTAATTTTCGAAGCAGATTCAAAATTTGTGTTCTAGTTGTGGTTATCACCTAAGGGTAGGTGACGGTATTGTTTTTAAAAATCTAAACGCAAGAAAACTTGCGTTAGGGTCCTAGAAAGTTATAGTCTAGGTCAAAGCATTACTAATAATCTATATCCCTATAACCATTGGCTCTGATACCAACTCTTCTGTCACACCCCGACCACGTAAAACAACAAATCATAGCGGAAACGTCCGGGAGTGTTGTAACAGAATTATTGTTTCACAACCATGGATACAAAAAAGTTTCGTTTATTTAGAATATTTACATTGTTTTAACACAAAACAAACAAGTTACATATCGACTATCACTGTTATTATGTCAATAAGGCCTCGTCCAGATCCTATGTGACTCATGCATCCTAGCAATCAACATCAAGAAACAACACCTGAAACATATGTAAAAACAAAGTCAGCAAAGAAATGCTGGCGAGCACATAGGTTTTATAAGAGTGTCGGATTCATGGCTAGTTTACATGTTGCAATACCTTATTAAAAACCTTGTTTTGAAAAGTGTATAGTATTGCAACATAATTAACCAACTCAAATCAAGCGGGTTATAACTTATAAAACCTCTTAGCCATGATTCTTAACCCAAAAACATTTGTTTTAGTAAACCAAATTGTAAAACATCTCATAATAACTTGTTAATAAAACTCGTATGGTTTATTTCTTCTCGAAAACATCGTTATGTGACATCGTTTTAACCTCGTTTACCCAAGTGAACTAAATAATGCCACAGTATGTAATATGATGAAAACACTTATATATAAGAAGTACCAGCGGCGTATCTACCATGTTTTCACCACATTACACCCGTCCCGTTATCTAAACACTAACCAAAAACCAATCGTTTATCCAACTCGTTTAACTCGTTTAAGTCGTTTCGAAATCGTTTAACTTGTTTAACTCGTTTAAATCAACCTCGTTTTAATTGTGAAAACCACTTTTGGTCGTCTCGCTAATAACATTCAAACCTTCGTGACTCGACTATCTCACTTCTCGCATTAACAAACCACCAAAGGGTAAGTTAACAATCACAGATTCAGTCGTTACCCACATAACCCACACATAACCATGGGTGTAGTCTGATAACGGGATTTGTCAGATCCTACGGTACCATAACCTAATACTGGTCGGTTCGACCAAAATTAATGTATGTCATTCGTTATGTAACTACAACCAACAAGTTCGTTCACATTATCGAAATCGTTATTAGTTTAGTATAAACCGTCTTAATCGTTTTTGAAATAGTCGTTAAAATATCGATATCGTTTTGATACATATGAATCACCCCAAAACAATTGAAAACAGTAAAATAGGGGAACTATGTACTCACGTGAAGTGCAAAGTATCCTCAATCAAAAGAACTTCAACAAACTCAAGTAAACCAAATAAATCAAGCAACACCTAGTAATCGAATCACTAGTCAAACAATCGACACCTAAATCGGAAGATCGTATAGAATGAAGTTTCGTAAACCAAATGAGTATTGGAACTCATATGATATGGTTTAACAAAGCCTAAATTCTAAATCGGAATCTAACTTAAGTGCTTTCGACCCATTGCGACCCATTAAGGTAGCTTATGTTACTTTAACGCGTCGTTCGCGCAAAGCGCGTTCGAGACGTCTAACTAGTCCTATGACAAGTATTATATGCCTAAACATGTTGCATAATCGATTAAGTGACAAAAGTTTACGTTACATATGCTTGATTACCAATTATGCATGAAAAGGGCATTTTGGTCATTTACCTAAGGCATATAAACTACCTATCATACAACTAATTAAACCTAAGTGACCATAAGGTATAACCTCGGAAGGTTATTCCCTGTGCAACTATGGTCACTAAACATGCTTGGTCGGATCCTAATGATCGACGAAACGGGTCGAGTTCGAAAGTCTAAGCGGTTGTTTAGACCGCTTGACTTACGACTCTATACAAGCACTTATCTAAAAGTGACGAGCTAAACATGCTAAAACATGTTTAGTTAAGTTAGAAAACAGGTTTTGGTATCAAAACCAACGGTTTTGATACCCAAGAGTAGTTTGGTTACAAAATACACACAAATACGCATTTTGGCCGAAACTACGACTCGTCACTACGCCTAGTCAACGTGGTAATCAGTGGGTTTAGTCACACGAGACTAAAACCATCGTGATTACGCTCACGTTGCAAAGTTCAAATGAACTTTGTGTTGACCATAAACTGGTCAAAGCTGAAAGTCAAACTCTGTTTGAGTTTTCGTGCTTAAAAAGCATAAAAGAACGAAAAAATGCTTACAAAGGGTCCAAGCTAGGAAGATCTTGATCCAAATCACTCAGGTATGAAGCAAAGGCTCTAACTTAGAGTGTAATTCAGATCAAGTGTGCATAAATCAAATGGAGGGCATGGGCATTTATAGGAAAACAAGAACCGTTAGGATCGTTCCTCATAAACCGAGCTTCAATTTGGACCGTACACATGCACCCATTGTTTTGAAATACCATGGGCACCTTAGAATAGCCCATAGATTGTTCAAAAACCCTTTGCAAACCATAGAAACCCAGCTGCTGGTTTAAATAGCCTGTTTTACTGATCTGGGGGTTATGTCGCAGCCCGCATAAAAGTCTAGACCAGGCTTACGCGGCTCGCCTGGGCAACTATCCAGAAATTACAATTTAGTCCCTGCACTTGAGAAACTTGTGTTTTAATGCATTTTTGACACGTTTAAGCCCCGTTAACCTAATTTCAAGGCTCTAAAATGATGTTAAAGTGTAGGGAAATTAAAATGTGCTAAAAAATATCTCAGATGTCGGCTCGTTTGGTCGTACGGTTGCGTTGTTTGGTTAATTACGACGGAAGTCGTAACGAACGTAAAAACGATCCAAATTAAGCGACGAATGAAATTTTATCATGCCAATCACTAAAATAAATTATTTTAATGATTACATAAATTTTTGGATGTCCGGATATATTCAGAACGTAAGATATGCGCGAAAATGCAAACTTATGCATTTTTTGACGCTTTTAGTCCCTATTGATCAATAAAGTTTAATTTAGCATACCGAACCCGTCAAAGCCTATTTCTCAGCTATGTAAAGGTTATTTAGGTTATGTTTAACTTATGATCAAGTTCCAGAATGTTTGTTTCTATACAAATCAGTATAGTTTCGCAGTTTGACACAAATAGTCCCTGCGATCGAACAAACTTGATTTTTACACACCAAACCATCCAAAAGTTATTTCTAATTTATGTGGAGGTTATTTAAGGTATGTTAAGCCTATGTCACTATTCCGAAGTGTTTGTCGCGTTATAATGACTGCGTTTGTGCACCAGTTTGCGTATAACCTTCAAGAAAGTGATTTAAAGCTTGAAATCGGAATCGAATCAAATCGTAAAATCATCAAACACAAATATACACATATTAACACCAAAACACATATAATAACACCAAAGCACATTGTTTTATTATTAATCAACATTGTTTTATATTGTACATCGATTACAGAACACAGTTGTCACATTTTATCATATTACATACCGTGGCGTTATTTAGTTCACTTGAACGAACGAATTCAAACGATGACACGCAATGATGTTTACTAAATGATATAAACCATACGAATTTTATTACAAGAATGATTTACAATTTGGTTTACAAAAACAAATGTTTTAGTCAAGATTCATGGCAACGAGGTTTTATAAACTATAACCAACTTGTTTCGAGTTGGTTAATCATACTGCAATACTAAACACTTTCCAAAACAAGGTTTTCAATTATCAACTCTTGTAGTCGTACGAGTTATTGCAACATGTATACGAGCCATGAATTTGATACACTCACAAAACCTATGTGCTCGCCGGCATTTTTATGCTGACTTTATTTTTACATATGTTTCAGGTGGTGTTTGATGATGTTGATTGCGACTAGGATGCATGCTCACATAGGATCGGACGAGGCCTTAGTGACTTAATAACGATGATAGACAATATGTTGAACTTGTTTATTCTGTTTCAAGACAATGTTAAACACTTAATATTTAGATAAGACAATGTTTCCGCCGCGGTTTCGTTGTTTTGACGCGGTCGGGGTGTGACAGAAGAGTTGGTATCAGAGCTCATGGTTATAGGGAATTAGGTTATTAGTAATGCTTTGACCTAGACTATAACCTTTCTAGGACCCTAACGCAAGTTTACCTGCGTTTAGATTCTAAAACAATACTGTCGCCTATCATTAGGTGACAACCACAACAAGAACAAGAACACAAATTACAAATCCGTTTTGAAAATCAATCATCTATTCTTAGATGATTTGTTATAAGGTTTTGAACCTTAAAAGTTTTCAAAATCTCGTCAAAGTTTGGGTCTTATAATGTGAACACGTGCAATCTGGAAGGGTGGGTGCCTGTACCTCGATTTTTCTGTCTAAGGCTAGAGTGTTTGTACAAATCCACATAATCGGACCAGTCACTCTTACCTGGGAACTCTTTGGGTGAGTGTCCACTTATAGGCTAAAGCATGTCTTCGCGATACATTATATTGACCCATTTACTTTGATTAGTCAAAGTGTGTCGTTTGTTTGTTCGAGGTAACGAACGAATGATCACCTTCCTTATGCTTTATCGATGTTTCCAATACCTCTTTTGTTTATCCAATTGTCAATCTCACTCGTTTCTCATGTTTCCATGTTCTTTTTAGAATATGCCACCTAGACGTGATCAAACACAGGACGCTGCACTCGCAGCCCTTGTCGCTCAGCAGATTGCTGCTGTGATTCCAAACCTCATAACTCAGATCAATCAAGCGAATAACAATAACAACAATAACAATGCTCAGTGCAGTTTCAGAACGTTTAATTCGGCTAAACCATTGAAATTTTCTGGGTCTTAAGGAGCAACTGCGCTCCTACAATGGTTCGAGAGTCATGAAAGCACGTTTAGACATGTTCAATGTCAGAATGAGCGAAAGGTCGAGTTCGCATCTAGTGTTTTCGAGAAACGTGTTCTACATGGTGTAACGGTGTGATGAGAGATAGGGGTGATGTAGCTATGGCACAAACCTGGGAAGAGCTTCGGGCTCTCATGATGAGGGAGTTCTGCCCCCGACATGAAATAAGGGCATTAGAACGGGTGTTTGATGATCCTAAGCAAGATGGGGGAGAACACCGTGCCTACATGGATCGTTATGAGGAATTGAGAAGTTGTGTCCTACTATGGTTACCCCGCTGGAGAAAGCGATCGAGAGGTATATAGATGGCTTGCCTGACTCTGTGCAAGACATAGTTACTGGTAGTAACCCTACCACTGTTTGTCAGGCTATCGAATTGGCTGCAACCCGGATTGAGTCTCAGGTCAGGAAAGGAAAACTTACCGGCAAGGGTGAAAAGAAACAGTCAGCTGATGCCACTCAAGACAAAGGAAAGGGTAAGAAGAAGGGCGAGTCATCAAGGAGGTCGAGGAAGCGCAAGGCTTCCCAGAATTTTGCTGTTACCGCACAACACAATCAGAACGCTCAGAACCCACCAGCACAACCTCCTGCAAAGAAGTCGTATGCTGGTACTGCACCGTACTGCAATCAGTGCAACGGTCATCATGCGGCTCAGCAAATGTGTAAACAATGTACCTCATGTGGGAAACTTGGTCACACGGCCAACATTTTTCGATCGGTTCCTAATCAAGCTACTCAGAATCCAGCACAAGCTCAGAGAAATGCTGCTAGACCTCCATTCCCACCTGGTTCATGTTATAACTGCAGAGAGATGGATCACTTCCGGAACAACTGCCCGAAACTGGTGAACGCGAACGCCAACGCTAATCCCGCTCGTGGATGAGCATTCAATCTGAACGCTAACGAGGCTCATGCTGATAACGAAGTCATTAATGGTATGTTCCTTGTTAACCATCAACTTGCATCTGTTCTTTTCGATTCTGGTGCTGATATAAGTTTTGTATCATTATCATTTGAGCCTTTACTTGTGATGCCTAGAACTAAACTAAGGAAACCCTTATCTATCGAAGTTGCTACTGGTGAACCTCTTGTACTCGATTATGTCATTCGTAATTGTCAATTGAACCTTGATAAACATCTTTTTCCTATTGACCTCACACCAATGCAACTTGGAAGTTTCGATATTATCGTAGGAATGGATTGGTTAACCAAACATCATGCTGAGGTGGTTTGTTTCGATAAGATTGTTCGTATTCCTCTTTCATCTGGTGAAGTTCTAGAAGTTCGTGGCGAGAAACCTTCGAATGGTTTGAAACTTATGTCGTGTACGAAAGCCCAAAGTTACCTACGAAAAGGATATATGGCCTTTCTGGCACATGTCGTGGAGGAGAAAGTCAAAAGCAAGTGTATTCAAGATATTCTGATTGTTCAAGATTATCCAGAGGTATTTCTGATGAACGACCTAGTTTACCCCCAGTTCGTCAAGTCGAGTTTCATATTGATCTTGTACCCAATGCCAACCCAATTGCTAAAGCACCTTATCGTCTTGCGCTTTCTGAGATGCAAGAACTATCTAAACAGCTTCAAGAGTTATCTGACAAAGGATTCATCCATCCGAGTTATTCACCATGGGGCGCTCCTGTCCTATTTGTGAAAAAGAAAGATAGATCTTTCCGCATGTGTATCGATTATCGTGAGCTAAGTAAGCTCACTATCAAGAATCGATATCCCCTACCACGAATTGATGATCTTTTTGATCAGCTGCAAGGTGCAACATGTTTTTCCAAGATCGATTTGTGTTCTGGGTATCATCAGCTTTGTTTTGGTCAAAAATTACTGCAGCAATTAAGTGATCAAATTAGTTAAGTGAGGTAGTGTGCTAAAAATGTGTGTTGAAAATATGCTAGTTAAGTTGTTTGCAAAAACAATTTCAGGATACGGCTCAGGATATATGGTTGTATTTATGATCAAACAATGAGCGAAAATGTAAAGGGTGACACAGGATGTACGAGGAAAGCCCTTGATCAATCTAGATCACCGGCACAAAACCTCGGGAGCTGACAATCACAGCTGCCTTGTTCTTCTTATTGCTTCAAATATCAGGATACAGTGCTGGATATGATGCGGATCAACTAAGTGTTACAATGCAATTTGAGTACAAGTGTTAGTGCGTTGTGAGTGTTTGCAAGTAGAGAGAAAGTGTGTGCGAAAGATTGTGAGTGTTTCTATCTTGATCCGATCAATCTATTTATAGTAAAATAAACTAACTAACTAGCCTATCTTTCCGGGATCCGGCGAATATTCCACACATGAACGTTGCAGTCCACGTCTTCCGGGGTCAACGTCTATAACCTGTTTTGGTCAAAAATTACCTAAGCAATTATATGATCAAATTAGTTTTGTGAGGTAGTGTGCTAGTAATACTTTGTGAAAAATATGTTGGTTTGTTAGTTTGCAAAAACAGTTATCAGGATATGGCTCAGGATATCGAGCTGTATCTATAATCAAACAACAAGCAAAAATGTAAAGGTTGACACGTGATGTACGAGGAAAGCCCTTGATCAATCTAGATCTCCGGCATAAAACCTCAGGAGCTGACAATCGTCGGCTGCCTTGTTCTTCTTATTGCTTGAATACCCAGGATACAGTGCAGGATAATGCTCAGATCGCTACTAAGTGGTACAATGATTGTAAGTGATGAGTGTTAGTGCGTGATTGCTGCTAGAAAAGAGAGTGAATGAGTAGGTGAATTCGAGTTGTGTCCTATGGATCTGGAATCTCCTTTATATAGTTACAAGAATGAACTAATTAAGCTAAAAATCCGGGATATTATGCTAAAAATCTGGGATACTGAGATTATTTCCTTTCTGAACGTTGCCAGGCTGTTTCAACTCGTTTTCCACGCGCTTACTAAGTATAACTTCGGGATTTAAGCTTCCATAACCGTTACAACATTAATATATTTGACCAATCTTCGTAACTTTCCATAAAACATGCCAATCTTCAATGCTGACCGTTACAAGAGCTATTTTTCCGCCATCAACGTCCTTATCCTAACCAATTTGAGCGGGTCTTCAGGATGACTTGGTCTTCATGAACGTTAGTCCCTTGTAGCCAACGTTTACAAGCAAATTGTTAGTAATAGTCAGGATACTGCCTCAGGATGTTACCAATATCCTGGTCCGGTATCCTGATCCGCTATCTTGATCATATACAACTAATAAAAAAATCAAGATACAAAGTCAGGATATGGGCTCAGAATTTCACCTATAACAATTGTCCCCAAAAATATAACTGTTGGATATCCTGATTCCAACAGATGTATTTTTTAGTCATTCCAACATGTCTGGTAAGGATATATGTTTTCTTCGATCTTGAGAAGCTTGACAACTATCCCAAGCCTGTCCTGGTGAAAAAGGAGCCATCTGTTGCTACTGCCAAAGGTTTCTCTTATGATGACCTTGGCTTCACGGAATCTTTCGAGCCCATGACCTCCTTCCCTAATAAGGTAAGTATCTAGATCCTGTATCCCGTACACATATACTGAACCTGTATCCTGGTTAGTCTGTCTTTAATGATACATGTATTTTGTAGGGTCTAAATCATCCGGTCGTCCTGCACTTAGAACAATTTTAATTTCCTACAAGTAGAATAGTTTGACAGTTGAAGTTGGAGGGATCCTGTGTTTCCAGGATGAAGCCTTCAACTGTTTATGTAAATATGCTTTAAAAACTTAATTGTGTTCTTGGTGGATGGGTCTCTTTTTTGAGATGAAACCAAGAATACAATCCATTAACAATAAACTAACCTTTTAGCCTTATTTGTTGTTGTTATGTTTTTATTTTGAAAGGTATGTTTTGAATATCCTGATCAAACATCCTGGTCAGGATATTGATGAAATGTTCAATACTTTTGTCATAAAAATGTTAGAAAAAACTTGGTTGAATATGACTTTCTAGAAAACTTAGATCATTTAGATAAGGTTTTCAAGACTTGAAAAAATAATAAATCATACCAGAAACACTTAGGCAATAATTTCCAACCTCAACCTTTGAATCCTTTGCAATGTCCCCGGCATGGATGTCCCCTGTCTGTGCAGGATATTGCATCAATATATGACACACTTGAGTATCTCTTCACTTAGTGATTAAACTTCGTGACTTTTCACCAACAGAAGAACGTGTGCAAACACAATCGTAGTTTGTCATATCTTTGGATTTTTTGTCAAAAAGTTTAGTTTCGCTGGGGATAAACCCTTAATGTACTGGGGATAAACCCTTAGTATCCTGGGGAAAATCCCAAATTTTCGTGCGCTACAGGCGGGAGTGTATAAACTCCAAGACTTAGAAAGGTGAAAACCTTTAAACCTTGGAGAGTATGAAAATTCCCTTTCGCGAGAGAGGGTGATCAATCCTCATATACCTTAAGGATCCAGGGTATAGCCAACAGTAACGAAATTGTCAGCCACTTTTACATGAACTGGTCCCACCACCTTGAACTATCCCTGGATAACTTGCGCTCCAGGCGGGGTGTTTAAACCCAATTCGGGAGAAAGGTGAATACCTTTAAACCTGTGAAGGGATCAGGATCCCTTAAACGTGAGAGAGGGGGCCAATCCTCTAATCTTTCGAAGTATCTTGAGTGTGTATCCTGGAGCTATATCCCGAAGCATATACTGCAAAACATCTTCAAACTAAGGGGGGTGTTAGCTTGGCTAACACCCCTCCGATGCTTAAGTCAGTATTGGGTTTCAAAGAATAAATCAAATCAAACATAGTTAAAAGAGATAGAATTCATACCATCCTGAGTTAGAAATTAAATTCAAAACTCACTTGAAATAAAGCTTAAGGTGTATATCATTCCAGGATCTTGGTAGTATATCCCCTCCATATTCTTAAGCTGGTATGCTCCTTTTCCGGATTCCGATTCAATCTCATAGGGTCCTTCACACTTTGGAGCCAACTTTCCATCAGCAGGATTCGTAGTATTCTGAAAAGCTTTCCTTAACACCCAATCTCCGACTTGGAACCTTCTAGTCCTTATAGTCTTGTTATATGCTCTGGATATCCTCTGTTGATATTCCGCCATCCTTAGCGTTGCTGCATCTCTTGTCTCATCAATAGTATCCAGTTCTTGACATAAGATTTCTGGATTTGATTCAGGATCCCGTAGGCTTGATCTAGCTGTCGGTATCACCATTTCTGTTGGTGCATTGAATGTCTGCTGATTTCGTCATTATCAAGTTTTGTGTCTAGGATTGTTTGAATGATCATACATTAGAGTTTAAGTTAGGGTTTTAAGTTGTAAACATAAGATTTCGCTTGAAGTAGGGTTATGTTTGCTTGAAGCGAAATCAGAACAAGAGATTTCGCTTCAGACTTCCTCAAGCGAAATCATACACCCTATAAATAGGTGTGAGGTCATTTGAAGGGAGAGGACTAGGTCATTGTATGTGTGACGAAGTGCTGACGGATCTGTATCAGAAAACCTTGTACAAGCACTCAAATCAATCAGAAAAGAAAGATTAAAAGGATTAGAGCTGTTATGACTTAGTTTACTTTGATTCCGCCTCTGTAAACTGAGATGAATTGCCTTGACTGACGTTTTAGGGTCATACAACGGTCCAACAAGTGGTATCAGAGCTCAGGACGAGGAGTTCATACCATAGCAGCGGATTTTCTTCTTTCTACTCATTTCTTTTTACATTTTTCAGATCTGAACAAGTTCCAACGGTCAAAATGGTCTAATTTTCGAGTATAACGTGTAAAATATAGTATTAACAAAGCCTACAAAGATTCGGACTAAAATTCAGCTTAAAACATGTTAAAATTGACCTAAAATCAGATTTCGCTTGAAGTTGTTCGTAGGTTATACTTGATTTCGCTTCAGATCTGAATTTTTGGATAATTTCGCTTGAAGAACAGCTGAAGTGAAATAGTATTGCTGGATTTCGCTTGAAGGTTCTGATCTGTTGAAGCGAAATTGTTGATTTCGCTTGAGAAATAGTTTTGTTGGTTTTCGCTTGAAGCTGAAGCGAAATATAGGATTTCGCTTGAAACTGATTGGATTGAAACTTGTTCTGTTGAAGCGAAATAGAGAATTTCGCTTGAATCAGTTTTGTTGATTGATTTCGCTTGAACAGTTTTATTAAACTGTTTTCGCTTGAACTTGATAAATTTTCAAAACATAAAAATTTTTCTAAGTGTTTGATTGATTTTGCAGGTACAATCAAAATGGATGATATTTTCATGAATCCCTTCAGCGACATGTACGCATTCGCTGGAGATTCAGGAAACAACGAAACGTCTTCAAGTGATGCAAACAAAAGTCCACCGAAAGAAAGAAAGAAGGAAGCTTGGGAGTCCGAAAGCGCATTTGGAACGTTTAACAAACCTCCTAAGCTGATGGCTATAGAAGATTATAGCAGGTGGGCAACAAAATTCGAAGACTGGTTGATGGTATTTGCTTTTCCTAGCTGGAAGAGTATGAAAAATGGTTATGCTCAAGGAAAAAAGAATGGTGAAGCATTAAGATCAGCTGAAGAGATTGATTCATTCGTAGCTGAACAAAAATGTGTGGCATTATTGTTTCAGTCGGTGCGTGAAGACATCATTTCACTGATTGATTACTCAAATTCTAAAGACTTATGGGCAAAGTTGGAAAAGAAATGTATCGGTAGTCAAGAAATTAAGAAAAACAAAAAGAAACTACTTAGAAAAGAATTTGATTTGTTTGGTAGTCTAAAGAACGAGTCAGTGTGTAAAATGATAGAAAGGTTCGGTCATCTGAAGCTGGAATTAGTAAGACATGAGATTGACATTCCTGAAGAAGATCTTATTGACAAATTGTTTGATTCGTTGCCGGACGAGATGGATTGGAGATATTATGCGCTGATGTTGAAGAATACCATAAAAGAACCAGAAAAGCTAACATTGGATTTGCTGATTGAAAAACTCGAGAGTCATGAGCTAGAGTTGAAGAAGACGTACAAGATTAATCATTCATCTTATCAGCAGAATCTGGATTTATACTATCCAAAGAGCATGATGCCGAAGGCTACTTCTCCAAAGACTGCATTTTCTGCTGAAAATGTGTCGACAGTCGGCAAAGAAAGTCAAAGTGGTCAAAGCAGTGGAAGTCAAAGTGGTTTTCATAGTGGATCTTCATCTTCTGGAAGTCATTCTGATCGGTTTCAATGCAACATCGCAATAGACTTGAAGAACGCACAGAACTTTGATGCAGAGTCGGCCAAGCAACAAATGGTCTTTCTAGCGTCTGTTTTGGAATCCTACGAAGGATTGGTGGCTGGAAAAATTGGGAATACAAATCTGACGAAAGAAGACTACGATCAGATAGACCCTGAAGAAATGGAGTTGATCGACATTCGTTGGGCAATGGCAAGTGCAGTTCGATGTGCACAACGCTTCATGGAGATTACAGGGAGAAAAACAATTGGTGGTCCGTCTACTAAGTTGGGGTTTGATAAATCGAAGGTGACTTGCTTCAAGTGTAAGCAGAAGGGTCATTTTAAGAGAGAATGCCGAAACGCTTATGCTGATGAGTCAGAGAATCCGTTTCGAGATGATTATTACAAAAAGGCAATCTACCATCAGAATAAATCTGAGCCGCCTAGATTGAAGCAGTCTGAAGATAACAGAGACAAATCAAGGGCTCTTGCTGTGATTTATGATGATGAGGGGTATGATTGGAGTAAAGAAGTTCTGCCAGAAGAAGATGCGGTGGGTTACGCATTTATGGCAAGCAATGATGAACCTAAGCCATGGAAAGATGATCATACTGAAGAAGAGAAATATCACTACCGGAAGATGGTTGCTGAAACAAAGATTATCAGACTTTCTCGTATCTATCTGAATGCAAGGAGAGCCAATAGATGGGATCCAGATAGAGAGTGCTATCTTGATGAGTATGGAAATATTGCAATTGATGATAGTACACTTGATATCGAAGCCATCATCAAGGAGTACAAAGAAGAAGATGAATATTGGCAGCACAAGTGGTGGGGAACACCAACATCAAAGATGATTGAAGAAGCGAAAGAGAAAGAGAGAAAGGAGAAAGAAGAGAAAGAGAAGAAAGAAAAGCAAGTTGATACAGGCATAATTGATACCACGCAAGAGTTGACAGCTGAGAACCTGGGAGTGATGGCTGACAAAGTGCTAGCTGCAAAAGCACTTGAGGTAGATCCTAATTCTGTTACTGAGTCAAAGGGATCGGTCAGTCAAAGTGTGTCAACAAATGCGTCAGGTAACACAATTGAGTCAGATAACAAGATTGACGGGAATGCTGACTGCAAAAATTGCACCAAACAATGCAATTTTTGTAGCACTGTCACGTATCTTAACAATGAGAAAATTCAGAATCTGACAACTAAGGTTAGAAATGTTGAAAATCAGATTCTTGATCGTGACAAAAGTGTAAGAGCTTCAACTGAACGGAACAAAGAATTAACGGCTCAAATTGAAAATGATAAAACTGAACTTGAGAAAATAAAATCTGAAAATGAAAAGTTAATTCTTGAAAACCGTCAGATTTCCGAAAAGTTTGAGAAATTGAAAAACATTGTCAAAGATAGTGATGATCGTAATGGCAAAACATTTAAAGAAAATGAACATCTAAGAGCTGTTTTGAGAATAAAAGAAGAATCGATTAATGAACAACTGGATCAAATTGCTAAATTGAAACTTAAAGTTCAAGAAGCTGAAATTGAGAATGAACGAATCCAGTTGAAGCTTAACAGTTATAAATCGGCAAGCTTTGTTTTGCAGCATATTGTTCCTAAACCTATAGGGAAAAACAAAGATGGCGAGGATGTGTTTTATGATGGAACGGGTGTAGGTTTTCACAAAGTTCCACCGCCAATTTTAGACAACTACACGAAAAAGCAGTCTAGTTTGGTGGAAATTGAGGAAGAAAGTGAAGTTAAACTTCCTGAAAACATTGATGTCACGTTCACATCTTCCAATGACGAGGGTGTCCAAAGTGATGTGGTGAAAAGTGTGATAGACAAAGTGCTTAAACCGGATTGTGACACTTCTGAGGAGGATGAGGGTTTCTTGGACAAATACATTCAGAAATCAAAGTCCAAAAACAACTTAAGTGATGAACCGGATCTTGTAATGTACAAGATGGCTGGATCTGATAAGTTGTTTTCGGATTCTGAATTTCCCATTGAGAATGTTAACATGAACAATTTGAAAAATGTTTTTAAACTTGTTGAAGTCGAGTTGTCAGCAGTGAATAATCTGAGTCGAAAGAAAGACAGGGTTTATAACAAGAAAACTGTTTATTCACCACGTTTTTACAATAACAATCAAAACAATTGGTCGGGTGATTATCGAGGTGGTAATAGTTATCAGAAAAAGAGTTTTCAAAACAAGAGGTTTACAGAAAAGAAGGTGTTTGTGAATGGTTCACGTTTACTTTCTGATGAGAAAAATGAAATCTTTTCAAAATCGAATGAAGAGTTCTTTGAGAAAAGAGCTTCACAGGCTCAGTCTGAAGGCACGAGTCGAGTAGTTGATACTCGTACTTGTTTTAGATGTGAACAAGTTGGTCATATTGCACGAAAGTGTACATATGTGAAGCCTAGGACTGAAGCTGTGAAGATTCAACAAAAGAAGGTTGATGTGAAGGGTAAATCACCAATGTATGTTGAGAAGAAAGTGGTTGAGAAGCAAAAAGCTAAAATCAACAATGTAAAAGCAAAAAATGAACCTGTAAAGAAGTTGGTAACTCAAAATGACAAATTTTATAAACGGGTTGCATTAACTGAACAAATTTGGAAACCAAAAACGAAAATGAAAATTTCAACTTCTGAAGTGAAAAAGGGTGAAGAATCAATTACGGTTGATTATGATGCAAAATTTCCACCTTTGAAGGCTGAAAATTTCAAAATTCAAATTGCTAGAGTCAAGGTTACACCTATGGCGGATGAGGCCTGGGTGGACACCATGTTCGAATAAGCAGTTTGAATGGCCGGAGCTTCCTGGTTCGCGAAGCATGTATCGGCATCTTTCTTGAAGTTATTCAAATTGTAGTTTGTTTTTGTGCAGGATCTTCCACAATTGATATCCAGATGGATTATGGATAGTGGTGCATCTCGACATATGACAGGAAAAACTGCATTATTGTATGATGTAAGGAACATTAATGGTGGTTATGTGGGTTTTGCTGGTCATGAATGTGGTAGAATTGTTGGTGAAGGAACGTTATCCAATGGGATTGTGACGTTTGAGAGAGTTAACTACATCACTGAGCTGGAGAACAATCTGCTTAGTATCTCGCAGATCTGTGACAATTAGTATACTACTCACTTCACTGATAAAGAATGTTTGATTCTGAAACCTGGTTTTGTTATCCCTGAAGAATGGATTATTATGAGGGCACCTAGAGTGAACGATTTATATGTGTTAGACATGTCTGTAGCAACTACAACTACTGGTCAAGCACATTGTTTCGTGTCTAGAGCAACTGAAAAAGAATCGAGGTTGTGGCACCGCAAGATGGGGCATATTCATCTTAGAAAAATGAATCATTTGGTGCACAATGATTTGGTATTGGGAATTAATATCAAAGGTTTTCATCTGGAAGGGGAGTGCATTAGCTGTATCAAAGGCAAGCAGAAGAAAAAGTCACACCCTACAAAGAAAGTCAATTCAGTTTCAAGACCTCTGGAAAGACTTCACATGGATTTGTTTGGTCCTGTGAATGTCAAAAGCATTACAGGAGATTACTATTGTTTGGTCGTTACTGATGATTATTCCAGATTTTCATGGGTATCTTTCTTGAAGACGAAAGATGAAACATTTGACAGTTTGATGGCGCTGTTCAGGAAGATAGAGAATTTGTACCAAAGGTGTATAAAGAGAATTCGAAGTGATAATGGTACTGAATTCAAGAACAGCAAGATGGAAAAATTTTGTGATGAAAGAGGTATTTTGCATGAGTTTAGTGCTCCGTACACTCCGCAGCAGAATGGAGTTGCAGAACGCAAAAACAGGACACTAATCGAGACGGCTAGAACTATGCTCGCAGATTCAAAGTTACCGATTAATTTTTGGGCTGAAGCTGTTTCCGCCGCATGCTATACGCTCAACAGAGTTCTTACTGTCAAGAAGTTCAACAAAACATGTTTTGAACTAATCAATAACCGCAAACCGAATTTGAAGTATCTAGAACCGTTCGGGTCACCTTGTACGGTTATAGAACCTTTTGGAAAGTTTGGTCCGAAGTGCATTGAGGGTATATTTGTTGGTTATTCAAATCCATTGCTACGTGTCTTTGTTCCAAGTGAGAAGCGGATTATTGAAGCTGCAAATGTTGAATGTCAAGGTTATACTATGCCGCCGCAGAATCCTGGTGATTCATGGCGTTATCATTATGACAAACTTTGGGATTCGTTTGACATGAGAGAAGAATCAGAGGATGATGAAGATTTCTTTGATGAGTTGGATATTTTGCGTGAATATGAGTCGCAGTTAAGATTCCCAGCTGAGTATTCGAGAAGACCACAGGAAACTTCAAATGATGATGAAGCAGGTCCAAGTAATGCTGGTGAACATGATGATGTCCAACAGAATGAAGTTGCTCACGATAATCAGTCGGTTCAAAATGATGATCTAGAAGCTGAAAACATGCCAGTATTTGATCATGGTGATTCAGATTCTGAGGGGGAGCAAATTCAGATTTCAGGTCAAACAAACCAAGTTGGTGAACAAGATGCAGAGCAGAATGTTACTAATCTGGAGGGAAATGTAGATGTTCCGAGTGAAGTGATGCTGAGAACTTTTTCATATCATCCAGAGGAGTTGATTATAGGAGAATTGCAAGCTGGAGTTCGCACTCGAAATCAGATTGATAAAGGGCTTACTTGTTTTTATACAAAAGTTGCTCCTTTGCAAACTGAATTTTCATTAAGTTGTTTTATCTCGCAGATTGAACCAAGAACTTACAAAGAGGCGCTTACTGAAGACTCTTGGGTCAATGCTATGCAAGAGAAACTTAATCAATTCGAGAAATTGGGAGTGTGGAAGTTAGTTGATTTGCCGGATGGTCAGAGGAAAATTAACACTAAGTGGGTGTTTAAGTGTAAGAGGGACGATAGAGGAGTTGTCGTAAGGAACAAAGCTCGACTCGTTGTTCAGGGATTTAGTCAACAGGAGGGAATTGATTTTACCGAAGTCTATGCTCCTGTAGCACGACTAGAGGCAATCAGAATTTTTCTTGCATTTGCGTCTTGGAAGAATTTCAAAGTATATCTGTTGGATGTTAAATCGGCGTTTCTTTACGGGAAGGTTAAAGAGGAGGTTTATGTTGGTCAACCGCCGGGCTTTACTGACCCAATCCACAAAAACAAGGTCTACTTATTGGACAAAGCGTTGTATGGTCTACATCAGGCACCGAGAGCCTGGTACGAGACTTTGTCTCAACACCTACTCGCTAACAAGTTCATACGTGGAACTGTGGATGCCACTCTCTTCACTAAAGTCGTTGATGGTCATCTTCTGATAGTACAGATTTATGTGGACGATATAATCTTTGGGTCGACGAATGAAAATCTATGCAAAGATTTTGAATCAGTGATGAAGCAGAAGTTTGAAATGTCTTCAATGGGGGAGATGAAATTCTTTCTGGGATTACAAGTTGAACAACTTCCTGAGGGAATTTTCATACATCAGTCAAAGTATGTTCATGATATTCTAGAGAAATTTGGGATGTCAAGTTCTACTCCAACTGCTACCCCACTTGCAACAAATCATGGGATTCACCCAGATCTCACCGGAGACAGGGCTGATGAAACTTTTTATCGATCCATGATAGGTTCTTTAATGTATCTAACTGCTTCACGTCCTGATATCATGTACCCAACGTGCCTCGCAGCAAGATTTCAGTCTAATCCGAGAGCATCGCACATGATTATTGTGAAGAGGATATTGCGCTACCTGAAAGGAACTCCTTCATTGGGGTTGTGGTATCCTAGAAAAGGCGACTTTACGCTCGAAGGGTATTCCGATTCGGATTTTGGATGCTGCAAAGTCAATTCAAAATCAACAACTGCAGGATGCCAGTTCTTTGGTCCTAGATTGGTTACCTGGCAGTGTAAGAAACAAACGTCTGTGGCGTTATCTACTTGTGAAGCGGAGTACGTATCTGCTAGCAGTTGCTGCTCTCAGATCTTGTGGATACAGCAACAGATGCGCGACTACGGTTTGCAGTTTCTTAACACACCTCTTTTTGTTGATAATGAGGCCGCAATAAATATAACTAAAAATCCAGTACATCACGCTAAAACTAAACACATAGAAATTCGTCATCACTTTATTCGTGATTGCTTTGAGAAAAAGTTGATACGAATTGAGAAAATCCACACAGACGAACAGAAAGCTGATTTACATACCAAAGCTTTTGATAAAAATCGGTTTAAATATTTGTTAAAACTGAATGGTATGAAGCTTCTGTCGGTGTCGGATGGCATAATTGGCGTTGATGAGGGTACTGTTGCGGATGAAGACGAGAAACAATCTGCAATGGTTTGTCGAATTTTTACTTGTTTTGGTATTTAGGGGGAGTAGATGTTTGTACATAGTTTATTTTCAGAAAATACAAAAACAGTAAAAAATGCAAAAATACAAAAACATGATAAAATGAAAAAGAGCTTGTGTATATAGGGAAAATGATAGTACATCAGCTAGACAATTACAGTATGCTAAAGATTTGAATAGTTTAAAAGAGTTAAACAATCTTACTGATGATGTGTCGATAGGTTTTTATACATTTAGTAGATTTATTCGGGATATAAACTTAAATTCAAACTTGTGAATTCGTGGGGAACACTACTTGGATATATAGGTAACCCCTGAAATCTCGTTTGAAAGGTCTCGTAATCTGATATACTAGGTCTTTATACTCTATGATATCTGGGGTATTATTCCGGGACTTCTGCTGAACGGTAGTTCTGACCTAGTCCCTGGCTAATAGTTGCTGCAATGCTTGAAACACAGCATTAACCCTCAGCATGCTGAAACAATTAAAATTGATATATGCTGCTGTTGTAAGCAAAAAGATTCTCTAAAGGGAACACACCGAAAAGTCGAAGCTGATATCTCTCTGCGTATACGGAAGTATCGATCTGAGATCCCTCGGCCCTCGCATACCTAAATTATATACAGATATCATTGTAGTATTCTCACCTGTAAGACTGATTATTGAGATTCTGGATACGGGAGTATATTCAAGAGGTGGGACACATGAATGATCTAAGTTCTTAATTCACCTAAATCGTATCCTGAATAAGTTGAAATTTGTATGAGAATTTAAGATGGATCAGTATATCGACAATCGAGGTAAATTGTTTAAATCTGAGTATGAAATGTAGCTTAACGGTACTTGTGATTTGTCTGAAAAGCTGATATGATTCCCTGACACACTCATCAAAAATATGTTTGTAAATAGTTTACTTTGTTTAATTTCAGCAATTTAAGTTTTCTGTATTTCATTTCTTAGTTTAGAACACTTTGTTTAAAACCAAAAAGATTTTATTTCTGCTTTTTTTTAGACAAACCAAAGTGGAGAGTTGATTGTTGGATTCTCAGATGTTTGAAGCAGATGCAGGAAATTCTGGATTGAAGAATGAGGAGAGCTTACTTTGTTGAAGTTTGGATTGTGTGATATGACAAAAACAAGTTCATTAACTTGATACTTGTTATTTTCAGAAAATGTTTGAAATTTTTTTAAAATCAGTTTGATTCGTCAAATGATCAACCAAGGTCATTAAATTGAACTTGGTAGATTAATTGAGTAATCAGGGTCATTAACTTGAACTTGAATACTTGAGTGGATTTTTAAAGCTGATTGAGTTTGTGTTTTATTGTTGAAAAGGTAGAATGGTTATGTTTGATGGTTGAGTAACAGGTTTGGACTTCATTATTTCCAACGGAAACAATTTGTCAAAGCTTGAACCAGATGTCTCAGATCCTAGCATATTGAGAGGGGGAGTCTGTGAAAGGGGGAGTCTGGATCAACAGTCAAAGGGAAGATTGAAGTTTAAAGTTTAAAAGCTTGAAGATAAAGATTGATGAGAGTTTTTACAATGTTTGAAGATTGTTAAAGACAAAGACTTGAAGCCAAAGACTTCATCAACATCCAAGGGGGAGTCTGTTGGTGCATTGAATGTCTGCTGATTTCGTCATTATCAAGTTTTGTGTCTAGGATTGTTTGAATGATCATACATTAGAGTTTAAGTTAGGGTTTTAAGTTGTAAACATAAGATTTCGCTTGAAGTAGGGTTATGTTTGCTTGAAGCGAAATCAGAACAAGAGATTTCGCTTCAGACTTCCTCAAGCGAAATCATACACCCTATAAATAGGTGTGAGGTCATTTGAAGGGAGAGGACTAGGTCATTGTATGTGTGACGAAGTGCTGACGGATCTGTATCAGAAAACCTTGTACAAGCACTCAAATCAATCATAAAAGAAAGATTAAAAGGATTAGAGCTGTTATGACTTAGTTTACTTTGATTCCGCCTCTGTAAACTGAGATGAATTGCCTTGACTGACGTTTTAGGGTCATACAACGGTCCAACAATTTCTGTCGGGATCACTGCTTCTGCCCCAAATACCAAAGAAAATGGGGTTTGCCCAGTAGCATTCTTCACTGTTGTTCTATCAGCCCATAGGACAAATGGTAGTTCTTCTGCCCATCTTCCCTTCTTAGCTCCAAGTCTTTTCTTCAAATTGTTGACAATTATCTTGTTTGAGGATTCTGCTTGTCCATTTGCTTGAGGATGTACCGGTGTAGATGTGATCATTTTAATTCCCCAACTTTTGTAAAAATCAGTAGTTCTTTTGCTGATGAACTGAGAGCCATTGTCACAAACTATCTCAGCTGGTACCCCAAATCTGGTCAGGATATTCCTCTTTATGAAGGATACCACTTCTTGATCCCTGACTTGAACAAAGGCCTCGGCTTCGACCCACTTGGAGAAATAATCTGTCATTGTCAGCATAAAAACCTTTCCTCCTGGAGCCTTTGGAAGTTTTCCCACTATGTCCATTCCCCATTTCATAAACGGCCAAGGGGATATGATAGGATATAATGGTTCTGCAGGCTGATGCAGGATGTTTCCGTGTCTTTGACATGCATCGCATTTCCGAGCATACTTCGCGACACCCTTTCTCATGGTCGGCCAGTAATATCCTGTTCTCAACACCTTCGAGAACAGAGATCTACCCCCAGTATGGTTGCCACAGTCTCCTTCGTGTATATCCTGAAGTACCTCCTTGGTTTCAAGATCTTCCAAGCACCTTAGGTATGGACCTGCAAGGGATTTCTTATACAAAATATTATTTATAATAGTAAAACGAGATACCTTCATCCTAAAAGCCTTAGGATTCGCATCCTTTGGGATATCTCCTTCTTGAAGATACTTCATAATTGGAGTTATCCAGGATTCAGGATCCTTCTCAGGATATCCATTACCAGGATCCTGGATACATGCTACTTCTTTATCCTGAAATTTGAAATATTCCATTGCAAGATACAAGATGTGCACTATTGGTATCTGAGTTCCCTCCGGTATCCTGACAGTAGATCCTAAGTTTGCTAGAGCGTCAGCTTCAACATTCTTTTCTCTTGGTACATGTTCAAGTATAAAAATTTCGAAATATCCTGCTAATTTTTTTAACAATTTCAAGATATTCAGCTAACTTTTCGCCTTTTACTGCATAAGATCCATTGAAATGGTTAGTAATCAACAGGGAATCAACATATACTTGTAAATATCTAATATTCATATTTTTAGCTAATTCTAATCCTGCTATCAGAGCTTCATATTCTGCTTCATTATTAGTGGCAGGGAACTCACATCTAATGGCCTGGGGTAATATGTCCCCCTGTGGCGATTTTAGCATTTCCGAGCATACTTCGCGACACCCTTTCTCATGGTCGGCCAGTAATATCCTGTTCTCAACACCTTCGAGAACAGAGATCTACCCCCAGTATGGTTGCCACAGTCTCCTTCGTGTATATCCTGAAGTACCTCCTTGGTTTCAAGATCTTCCAAGCACCTTAGGTATGGACCTGCAAGGGATTTCTTATACAAAATATTATTTATAATAGTAAAACGAGATACCTTCATCCTAAAAGCCTTAGGATTCGCATCCTTTGGGATATCTCCTTCTTGAAGATACTTCATAATTGGAGTTATCCAGGATTCAGGATCCTTCTCAGGATATCCATTACCAGGATCCTGGATACATGCTACTTCTTTATCCTGAGATTTGAAATATTCCATTGCAAGATACAAGATGTGCACTATTGGTATCTGAGTTCCCTCCGGTATCCTGACAGTAGATCCTAAGTTTGCTAGAGCGTCAGCTTCAACATTCTTTTCTCTTGGTACATGTTCAAGTATAAAAATTTCGAAATATCCTGCTAATTTTTTTAACAATTTCAAGATATTCAGCTAACTTTTCGCCTTTTACTGCATAAGATCCATTGAAATGGTTAGTAATCAACAGGGAATCAACATATACTTGTAAATATCTAATATTCGTATTTTTAGCTAATTCTAATCCTGCTATCAGAGCTTCATATTCTGCTTCATTATTAGTGGCAGGGAACTCACATCTAATGGCCTGGGGTAATATGTCCCCCTGTGGCGATTTTAGTAGTATACCCAAACCTACACCTCTTACATTAGATGCACCATCAGTATATAGTGTCCAAGATTCTATATTTTCTCCGAGTTGTTGCACTTCTAGGTCTACTTCATTTTGAATATCACTACTGAAATCAGCCACAAAGTCTGCTAGAGCCTGAGACTTTATAGCATTTCTAGGTTCATATATTAGATCATAGGCACTTAATTTTACTGACCACTTAGCCATTCTACCCGACATCTCAGGTTTCCTAAGCACATTCTTAACAGGATAATTAGTTGATGCCATAACTAGGGCTAATATCATTTTTTCTAGATGAGAATATCTAGTTTCAGCATCTAATAAACTTTTACTAACGTAATAGACAGGATACTACTGACCTTCATGATCCTTTACAAGGACAACACTTACTGCATTCCCTGATACTACGAGACATAGGGATAATGGTTCAGCATCCTCAGGCTTCATTAATAGAGGTGCGGTTGAAAGATATTGCTTTAATTCCTGTAGGGCTGCTTCATGCTTTTCTTCCCACTCGAACCTCTTATTCTTCTTCAGGATATCGTAGAATTCCTTGCATTTTTCCGAGGATCTTGATATAAATCTGTTTAATGCTGCTACTCGCCCTGTTAATCTTTGAACATCTTTCATATTTGATGGTGACTTGATATCCAAGATAGCTTTAATCTGCTCCAGGCTTGCTTCTATCCCCCTTTTAGTCACCATGTATCCTAAAAACTTTCCTGCCCCCACTCCAAAATGGAACTTAGCAGGATTCAGTTTCATGTTATATTGATCCAGGATATCAAACGCTCCCTTAATATCCTGGAGATGATCCTCAGCCTTTTTAGATTTCACCACCATATCGTCAATATATACCTCCATGGTGTCCCCTAGTTTGTCTTTAAACATCATGTTTACCAACCTCTGGTATGTTGCACCTGCATTTTTCAAACCAAAGGGCATAGCAGTATAACAATAAATACCTGTGGGTGTCATGAAAGCAGTATCCTCCTGATAAGAGGGTTCCATTTGGATCTGCTGGAATCCTGAGGATGCATCCATGAAGGTTAACATTTCATGACCGGCAGCGGCATCCACCATTGAGTCTATATGAGGCAGAGGGAATGGGTCTTTAGGACATGCTTTGTTTAAGTCTGTGTAATCTATACAAACTTTCCATTTCCCATTCTTCTTTTGAACCACGCCCACATTTGCTAGCCACTTGAGAAATTTGACTTCCCTGATCATTTTGGACTTCAATAGTCTTTCAACCTCTTCTTGAATAATTATGTTTCGTTCTGGAGCAAACTTCCTTCTCTTTTGCTGGATAGGCTTGAAAGACCTGTCAATTCCAAGCTTGTGAGTTATAATATCCTTAGAAATACCTGTCATATCCTCATGCTTCCATGCAAATGTTAACATCCTGCATTTCAAAAAGTTAGTTAACTGATTTTCAATATCCTGAGGGATATTGGCTCCAACGAGCACCGAGATAACTGGATTATCCTGATCCAGGATAATTTTCTTTACATCCTGCTCTGAAGCCTCCATGATATCCTGGGCCCGCATCTTTAATTGCTATGCTGCATTAGGCTTGGTTGAGGATTTCATCGAGGATGAGTAACATTCCTTTGCCTCATGTTGATCACTTTCCACCTTGACAACCCCCCAAGGAGTAGGGATCATGATACACTGATGATAGGTTGATGGCATAGCTTTCATATCATGGATCCATGGCCTACCCAATATGATATTGTAGCAGGATAAGGAGTCCATGACACATAAGCGTTGTATTGAGTTGACTCCTTCGACATATACATGCAGTTTTATCTCCCCAACAGTATTCTTTGCTTCTCCACTAAACCCTACAAGCACAGTGGACTTTGAGGTAATCTCCATCTCGGGGATGTTCATTCTCTTCAAGGTTTCCAATTGGATGATGTTGACTGAGCTACCATTATCCACCAGTATCCTGCGTACAAAGTGATTAGCAACATATAAAGTTATTACCAGAGCATCATGATGAGGATCCTGGAAAGTATCCCTGTCATCACTATCGAACGTGATCATTTTATCAGTCGTGAGGGTTGACATCCTGGTTGGCTTATCTCTTTTTTCTGCCTTAGCCTCCTTTGCATGTCTTTTGGCTGCAGAATAAGAAGTTCCGCAGATATCGGACCCTCCTAAGAAAAAGTTAATTATCTTGGCGTCGGCAGGAGGTGATGCTGCTCGTTCAGGATCCTTCTCAATATCCTGACCCTTATTCTTCTTTCTGCCCAGAAGATCCTTCAGATATCCTTTGCTTAGTAGGTAGCTTATTTCTTTCCTCAGGGCAATGCAATCCTCAGTAACATGTCCGAAATCCTCATGGAAGGCACACCATTTGGCCTTATCCTTCCAATCAGCTTTTTGTTGATTCTTCCGAGGCCACCTGGCTTTATCTCCCAAACCCTGCATAGCATACATTAGTTCAGGTATATTAACAGAAAAACAATATTCTGACAACTCAGGATACTCCTCAGGATCCTCGTCTTGGACAACGTTCACTCTTTTGTTTTCATTTTTATCATACGGCCTAGGGCGGTATGGTTTATGTGAAGATTCTGATTTCCTGTTTGTTGACTCATATGTTGAGGATGCATTCATCCTCTCTTGCATTTTCTTATCATCTTCAAGCCTGATATATCGCAAAGCCCTGTTTCGAGCTTCATCCAAGTTCCTGCAAGGATTCATCACAAGATCCTGATAAAACTGGGAATCCCTTTGTAGTCCCATCTTGAATGCTTGGACTGCTGTAGCAACATCAAGGTGTGGGATATCCAATGATTCCCTGCTGAATTTGTTCACATAATCCCTTAGGGATTCTTGAGGTCCCTGTGTTATCCTGTAGAGGTCACTTGTTAGTTTTTCAAAGTTTCTACTGCAAGAAAACTGACTGTTAAACAAATTAACTAAATGAGAAAATGATGTAATTGAATGAGGTGGAACATTTAGAAGCCATTTCAAGGTTGATCCTGTTAAAGTAGAGCTGAAGCCCTTGCACAAGCATGCTTCCTTAAGATCTGGCGGGATAGGGTTAATTTCCATCCTCTCCCTATACTGGGCAATATGCTCCTCAGGATCCATCGTCCCATCATACAGCTTCATGTTAGGAGTCTGGAATCTCTTTGGGATTTCTGCATCACAAATGGGGTGAGCAAAGCGGGATATGTTGTGACTATCCTGGGATACTTCCGGTATAGGCTGCTATACCCCAGGCACACTTGATATCATATCCTTCAACTTTTGAAGCTCTCTGGTTATAGCTGGTGTCACACCTGCATCCTGCAACGATCCAAGATTATTAGTAACAGGAATACTGGTGTTAACAGACAAGTTACCAGCTTGGTGATTCTGGCTATATCCTGGGGCGCATCCTGGAGCATATCCTGGATCCCTCACAGTCGACATCCTGGGCGAAGAGGGTATCTCAGGAATATGACTCCGGGAATGGCTAGGCACAATATTCCCCCTGTTATCCTCAGCATATACTGCAGAACTGAAGTTTAAAGCTCTTGGCTGCAAGGGAGTGACAGTATCCTCAGCGGGCCTGCTCGAGCTGGATTTCAAGAGTTGTATCTCTCTTATCAGCATTTGGTTGGTCTCCTGCTGATGCCTCATTTGTTCCTGTACACTACCAAATATAGTTAGAATTTCTTCATTAGAGTCCAAAACAGGACCAGATCCCTGAATATTCTGAGTGGGAATAACATCCCGAGCCACGTGAATTTCGGTTCCTTGTGAAGAGGCTTGCGTTCTCGGAGGAGGTGGTGGAAGCATCGAACCAATTGTTGTAGAGGTTGTAGCAGACACGGTGGAAGAGCTAATGTTTGATCTCGAGGCCATTAAAAATAGTGTAGTAAAAAGTTTTGAAAATAGAAAGCCAAGTAATGATTTTGCAAAAGCTTTTAATAGAAATAGCACCACTTGCCCCGCGGTGGGCGCCAAATTGTTTTGGTAAAAAATTACCTAAGCAATTATATGATCAAATTAGTTTTGTGAGGTAGTGTGCTAGTAATACTTTGTGAAAAATATGTTGGTTTGTTAGTTTTCAAAAACGGTTATCAGGATACGGCTCAGGATATCGAGCTGTATCTATAATCAAACAATGAGCAAAAATGTAAAGGTTGACACGTGATGTACGAGGAAAGCCCTTGATCAATCTAGATCTCCGGCATAAAACCTCGGGAGCTGACAATCGTCGGCTGCCTTGTTCTTCTTATTGCTTGAATAACCAGGATACAGTGCAGGATAATGCTCAGATCGCTACTAAGTGGTACAATGATTGTAAGTGATGAGTGTTAGTGCGTGATTGTTGCTAGAAAAGAGAGTGAATGAGTAGGTGAATTCGAGTTGTGTCCTATGGATCTGGCATCTCCTTTATATAGTTACAAGAATGAACTAATTAAGCTAAAAATCCGGGATATTATGCTAAAAATCCGGGATACTGAGATTATTTCCTTTCTGAACGTTTCCAGGCTGTTTCAACTCGTTTTCCACGCGCTTACTTACTATAACTCCGGGATTTAAGCTTCCATAACCGTTACAACATTAATATCTTTGACCAATCTTCGTAACTTTCCATAAAACATGCCAATCTTCAATGCTGACCGTTACAAGAGCTATTTTTCCGCCATCAACGTCCTTATCCTAACCAATTTGAGCGGGTCTTCAGGATGACTTGGTCTTCATGAACGTTAGTGTTGGTGCATGTTATATGACAACAGCTTTGGATTGGTCTTTGGATATTAAACAGAAGATTGGATCATGAAGACTTAAAGAAAAACGAGTTCTATAAAGCCCAATCAGTCCAAGTTTGTACTAAGTCTTTTAGGCCCAAGTTTATGTGACAAATGTAATATGGGCAAAGCCCAATTCGAGATCTTGGCTGTGTGTATATAAACAGCCTTAGTCTTGAGTTTTAGGTTAGACACTTGAGACACTTTAGACAACTTGAGAGAGCATTCAAGTGTGAGAGGTTAAGAACAAAACAGAAATCGGCTGTTAGGTTCTTGTAGATCTTAGTGATTGTAAAACAGTTCCAAAGGTTTGATAATCACAGAAGATCAGTTTGAAAGTTTGCGTGTTTGTGAGTTCGAGTTCTTGTTCTTCTACATAATCTTGTTTCTGTGTTCGAAGATCAATCAAGGGGATTCCGCACCCTTGATAGATTAACAGTCTTGTACGATCCATACGTGATTCAGGGACCTACAGTTAGTCCCTTGTAGCCAACGCTTACAAGCAAATTGTTAGTAATAGTCAGGATACTGCCTCAGGATGTTACCAATATCCTGGTCCGGTATCCTGATCCGGTATCCTGATCATATCCAACTAATAAAAAATCAAGATAGATCGCCGACACAAAACCTCGGGAGTTGACAATCGCAGCTGCCTTGTTCTTCTTATTGCTTCAAATATCAGGATACAGTGCAGGATATGATGCATATCAACTAAGTGTTACAATGCAATTTGAGTACAAGTGTTAGTGCGTTGTGAGTGTTTGCAAGTAGAGAGAAAGAGTGTGCGAAATATTGTGTGTGTTTCTATCTTGATCTGATCAATCTATTTATACTAAAATAAACTAACTAACTAGCCTATCTTTCCGGGATCTGGCGAATATTCCACACGTGAACGTTGCAGTCCACGTCTTCCGACTTCAACGTCTATAACCCAACTGATTTGCCCGGGTCTTGAGGAGAAGAAGTCCACCTGACCGTTAGAGACTGGTTACAACAATCTGCACATGGGTAATTAATTAACTACTAGGATATCGTATCAGGATGTTACCAATATCCTGATCCAGCATCCTGGCCACAATAAAACAAACAAAGTCAGAATATCAGTCAGGATATATGAGCAGAAAATCACCCATAACAATTGTCCCCAAAATATATATCTGTTGGTATACCAATTCCAACGGATATATTTTAAATCTTATCCCTTAAATCGAGGTTATTAAACCGAAACGGCGCTTGACGTGACTTGGTGCAACTCCCAATGCGATATTTACTCTTTACCCCTTATACTCAGCCCCTTATATAGTTGATCTATTCATCATCATAATCATCACTTTCCAAGCCATTTTCAAGGTATTTCTTCTTTCTCTTCTCTGTTTTTCTTTTCTTGAATTTCTTGTTTTTTGGTCGATACCCCTCATGGCATCTCGAACAAGATCAAGGTCAAACGAGCCGGTCCCAACCCTCACGAGTCAAAACCTCATCCGAGAACCAGAAAATGAGATCTGTTCTTTCAATAATGCCGACATCGCTGCTTTGAAGGATTCCGGTGCCTTTCCTGCCGGAGTGGTCATTCGCCCTTTTGATCGGGAAGTCCGTTCAGACGTGGCATCAAACGAGTGGGTCTGCTTTCTTGCCTATCCCTTTTCCTCGGGACTCCGGTATCCATTTCCACCCTTCATTTCTCATTTCTTCGAGCTTACCGGCCTCAGTTATGCTCAAACTATGCCAATGGTGTGGCGAGTTTTAATGGTGTTAAACCAAATTATATCGCGTCATTGCCCTGACCTATGCATCGAAGACCTTCCCATAGCATATCGACTGAGATCCCATGGCAACAGTCGCTTTCTTTTGTTCTCCACTTCCAAGAACCCCCTAATTCTCAAGGCCACCAAGAATGAAGATCAGTGGCAACGAAAGTTCTTTTTCGTTAAAAGGGACTCTATTGACAAGGGTTTTGACCTGCTAGTTAGATGGTTAACCAAGGGTAGGATTTAGGGTTTTAGGAATATCCCCAAATATATCCTTAAACTATATCCTTGACTGATATCCTAATATTTTGTGCAGCGAATTTCAGAGATCTAGCACCCCCAAGCGCGGAATCAGAACCCAGGATCAAAGGGATTTATCGACTTCCTGCCAATGAAAGAACCTTCTCCCTGTCCCTCACAAACTCAAGTAAAAAATCAAGCTCAAAAATGTCTGGTAAGTATAGAGTATAAGTGTTAAGAACTAAACATTTCTCCCTTTGTTCAGTGCCAGTCATTAACCTTGAAGGCTTCCAGCTTGACGAGTTAGACAGTTATTCCAGCCTCGCACCTGCTCAGCAAGAGACGAATCCGAAGCCAGCTGCCACACCAAAGCCTACCGGTCAGAAGACCGCTATTGCTCCCAAAGCTCCCCCAGCATCCAGGACCCGGGCCTCCAGCTCCCGGAAGAGGAAGGAAGTAGAGCATCCTGCTACACCCCGTGTATTCCCATTTGAGAACCATGGGGTTACGGAATCCAGCAAATTCATGACCGGCTTCCTCAATCAGGTTAGTATCCTGGACCTGTATCCTGCACCATATGCTGGTTATTAAAGTTAATTAAAGTCAATACCTGTTTCCTTATTTTGCAGGGTCTCGAATGCCTGGTATTCCTCTATGAAGACGCATGTGGCCTGAAAACCATGTTAGAGAGCAAGCTGAAGAAGGCCGAAGCCACCATTGCAGATCAAGCAGCAATTGCCACTGCCAAATTGGAACACTACGAAGCTAAGTACAAGGAAACGACCCAAGAGCACCAGTCTGCCATCCAGAAGATCACCCAGGAGGCCCAAGCTAAGTCTGATGCTGCCCAAGTTCAACACGAGCAAGATATGGCTTCGTACCGGGAGAGCCTCAAGAATTCAGTTGTCATCTCCCTCCTCCAGGCCAGGCTGAAAATGGCTTATGAGGCTATGGCTTTGGGCGTTGAATGCCCTTCATGGAATATCAAGGCTTGGGAGATGAAGCTGAAAGATCTTGGTGGTAATCCTGTGGAGCCTCCTGTGAAGCCCACAGCGGAGGAGCCTGTTGAGGTGGCCAAGAAAGTGGATGGTGCTGACGTTCCGAAGGATGCTGATGGTGATGCTGGTGGTGATGCTGGAGGGAATGCTGGGAAGGATGCTGCTGACGAGGTCATGATGGAAGGAGGAGCTGCCCCTTAGAGGCAACGAAGTGGGCGATGATGGATATACGTGCCAAGGCCGGAGCCCCCTTTCTTAAATTTGATGATTGGGGTCTGTTAAACAATTTACGTTTCCCGTCTTTGAACAATTTACTTTCCTGCATTAAGACACTATGATGACCAAAGGTGGATGGGTCCTGGGTTTCAGGATGAAGCCCTTGGTCATCAATTAGTATAATCTGTTATGAACGATACAACGGTTGGAGGCGGATGGGTCTCGGTTTGAGATGAAACCTTCAACCGTTGTGTAAATATGGTTATAAACTAATAGTGCTTTTGGTGGATGGGCCTCGGTTTGAGGTGAAACCAAAAGCACAACTTTTGACATGTTAATAGTATAACCTCCTTTTGACTTATTTGCTGTTGTCTTTCAATTTTTTGTTATACATTGCTTAGTTTAAATTTCAGCTCTCTAAAATCAGTGAAATTATTTCCAATATCTTGACGCAAATAGGGTTTTTATAACTCAAAACAATTCTCACAAAGTTTTCAAAGGAAAAAGATAGTTTACTTAGAATTTATAAACCTTGTTTTGATAACAGATGTTTGTCATGAACACAATTTTGATTTTAAATCTAGGTATTATATCCAATCAAATATCCTGAAACATATTCCGAAATCACATTTTGAGAATATATCCTAAGAATATATCCTAATCAGGACATTTAAGCCTTTTCCAAACATAGGTTCATAGGTTCAAATAACTTATATAAGGTTTGCAAAGGGAAAAATTATACCAGGAATAGAGTGAAACCTTGTTTTCAAGCTTCAGTCTTCTTGCAATTTTTTCCACTAAGATATCCCCGGTCCGAGATTCTTAGTACACTAGGTCCAAGTTCGATCCTTTGAGCTCTACACAATCGCCTCAGAAGGAATGTCCCCTGTGCATAAAGTCTTTGAACACTTAGAATTTTTTTGAATATCAGTTCCAACTGTTTGAACAGTTCTTGTGTTACAGGGGGTAAACCCTAAAATGTAACGTTGATAAATCCTTAGTATCCTGGGGATAAACCCATAAGTGTCCTGGGGAAAATCCCAAATTTTCATGCGCTACAGGCGGGA
Organism: Helianthus tuberosus; assembly: GCA_030545235.1. Lineage (NCBI taxonomy): Eukaryota > Viridiplantae > Streptophyta > Magnoliopsida > Asterales > Asteraceae > Helianthus > Helianthus tuberosus. The sequence continues at coordinate 9,134 of JARYGA010026981.1, read as the reverse complement.
GTGTATAAACTCCAAGACTTAGAAAGGTGATAACCTTTAAACCTTAGAGAGTATGAAAATACCCTTCCATGAGAGAGGGTGATCAATCCTCATATACCTTTAGGATCCAGGATACAGCTGTTAGGGGTGGATTTCTAAATGACCCGTGATCCTCAATTATTATCCTGTTTGGTGATCCTTACTTCTGTGTCAGTTAGTGATCCTCAGAAGTGCCTCAGGATCAGGATCATGGATCATCCTAAGGATACTTATACTAATGATTGTCTGTTTTGAATTCGTAACTGTTTTGCAGGAATATCATTTGGGACTTGGTCTTGGCGATATTCCTGGAGTATATTCCTTGAAGAATTCCGCACGTGCTTGGCTGAAAATGGACGTTGTGGAGTCGTGGAGGAGTTGCACCATTTGCGGACAAATGGTTATTTAGATATTTTCTAATTTAAAAGGGGTAGCGAGCTAATTAGACAACACTTTTTGCTATGTTTTGGCTACACACACTCTGAAAACCGCTCACAACAGCTCTCGTTCATTCACTTAGCAATTTCGTACACTTTTTACACAGAACACTATAGTGATCCTTGTATTTAGCTCGCTATCATCCGAAGTTGTAACATATTACTTGTTTAATTTGAGTTGGTGATCGGTAGTTTCCATCACCCGGGGTTTTTTGTGCCGGAGATCAACTCTTGATCAAGGGCTTTTTCCTCGTATAAACCTTGTGTCACTTGTTATTTATTTTTCATAGTGATCCTTATTGCTATAAACCAATTCAAGCATCATACCCCGTGACAGAGAGTTTGGTTACATTATCCTCATCTGATTTTTTGACCAAAACAGTTTGGCGCCCACCGTGGGGCAATTGGTGCTTCATTCCTAAGAAATTCTCATTTTTTGTGATCATTTCGGTTCGTTACGTTCAAGCAGATGGCTTCATCATTAAAGAACACCTCCAGTGCGATGTCTGCAGTCAATTCATCCCAGGGCATTCCACCATTGCCTCCACCACCTTCTGGACCTCAGAAAAATGCCGAGAAGAAACCAACTCCCATTTTCTCAAAACCTCCAACTTCTTCTGCTTCTTATACTCCTACTACTAGTGACTTGTTTACTTTGATTTTGCAGATGAAGGAGCATATCCAGCAGCAGGACAAGACCAATGAAAGGATCCTTAGAGAAATTGGAGACATCAAGAAACAGAAGAGATCGGCAGAGGATCATTCCCCACTAATGCCCAGATCTTTAAATTTTGATACTCCGGTTATAACTTCTCAGCCTTCAGTGGTTCCAGACGTTCAATATTTGGGAGGACCAAAAGGAGTGCATTACGGGTCATCAGCAATGACTCAGGCTTCAGGGTTACACTTTCAACCATCAGGATCCCATCCTCAACATATAGGATCCTTTGCAAGCTCAGGAGGATACTCGGGAGCGCAGCAGATTCAAGGATACTGGCCGTTTCAAGAATCCTCTCAGGTTCAAGGATCCTCCCAAGTTCAGGGATCCTCCTATGTTCCAGGATCCTCTTAGGTTCAAGGATCCTCCTATGTTCCAGGATCCTCTCAGGTTCAAGGATCCTCCTATGTGCCAGGATCCTCTCAAGTTCAAGGATCCTCTTATGTTCCAGGATCCTCACAGATTCAAGGATCCTCCTACGTCCCAGGATCCTCACAGGTTCAAGGATCCTCTCAGTTTCATGGATCCTTAAGGAGTTTGCAATCAGGGAATACCGATATCCATCTGGGAGATTTCATTCCAATGTAGACCATTGCTTCTACTGGTCCATCAATCATTCCAGAGCCCCAACAATATGGATTCACATCCGCTCTTCCTAATTTGAATCCAATGGGAGGTAACACTTTCAACAATTCTTATACCACTAACCATGGCCTTATGCAGGATACAGGTATCAATCATGCCATGGCCAGAAAATTGCAAAAGCTAAAGGACATGATATCAAATGTTCCAGGAGTGGTCAAGCCAATCCCAGAGATTGCAGATGGGAGCCACAAGATATCTCGTTTTGCACCACCAATCTGTGATGCTGATGTCACACCCCTTTCTGCGGCGGAAGCACGAGGTGTGATCATGAAAGGTTCTCATTCCATACGAAAGGTAAACATACTACATGCTCATGAAAATAACTTCAAATACCATAGTTTGAAAACATAAGTTAGCGTTTACATCGCGAGTTAACATAAACATTGTCTTAAAAGGGTTTACACTTTATTTAAAGACAAACATAAGCGACATCCACGAGCATGGGTAAGACCGCGCGCACATCCACTTCTAGTTACCTGAAATACATGTGAGTTTTGGAAAAACGTCAACATAAAGTTGGTGTGAATTCATGCAGTTTTCGTTTTTAACGCTTGTATACTTTGTATAAAAATCATGGTATGTATTTGTTAAATCACGTATTCAAGTATAAATCAAGTATTTCCATATGTATCAAGTGTTAATGGGTTGCAAAGCCATTAACATGTGACACGACATAGGAAGTCACCAAACCATAGGCATTTTTCTATAGTCGATTCACGACTGAGACACAAAAACACTACTTGGTTCTAGTTGTCACCAAGAGTGGGGCTGCCCTGAACCCATTAGATCTAACCTTTTGTTCTGCGGTCTAAGTATGTACACGATTAATGGTGCTTATGGTACCCTATTCGTGACACGATTTCTCGTATCAATTCTTGGCACTAGTTGTCGCCAAGAGCACTTCTCGTTTTAGTACATATCATACCATTTTGTAAATATTGAAGTATTTGTAACATGTATTTCACCCCCGAAGTTATAAAACTGAAAACAGTTAAGAGAAAAGGGGGAGCATGAACTCACAACTTTGCGTTCCTGTGCGTCGTAAACTTCACCGGATTTGCTTAATTAACGTCGTAACCTATACGCGTTTTCTTAACGTTAGTCACTAGACTTGCGTCGCACAAGTACAGTCACTCTCTTTTGTATATATTCTTGTGTTAAAAATATTCTATATTTTTAACTACGTATCCTACTTATATTATTTTCTCAAAAATAACTATAAGCTTTTTGTATTTTGCACTTTGCACCCGAATTATGTATCTTGTATGTTGTATGTGTATTTTATGTTTATACTCCTCATGAGTATTTAGTGTATTTTTAAGTCTTAATACACTACCACGTATAACACATACTATATATACTTAGCACAAAAGTTGGTGATAACATAATATATATTTTTCCTCTCAAAATATAAATACTTATATCCATTTTTATTCTTGAGGAAATCCTCATTTCTTATCACCAAAAATTAGGGAAACCTTGGTAATACTTTTAAACACATTTTTAGGGAATAAGTTTCTCAAAAACTTATATTTTTCTAAGTGTCAAAATTTATAAAAATTTTGACTGAGTTTCCCCTAAAAATGGAGGTTTCCCATGTTTTCAAAACATGTGTTTATTTTCTTTTAAATCATCAACAATTTCCTCATTCAAAAATAAACAATATGCAACTAGTTAAAATAGATATAATCGCAGAAATACATGAACTTGTGGTTTTTCCAAAATAGGTAGTATCCTTCCATTATTTTTAGTGGATCTTTGTATAGATCAACTTCGTTTCTTGAAAGTCTCGTTTTTAAAGAAGTTATATCTTTACAACTTCCTCTCAATATTTACAAAAATAGTTATTTTGTTGAAACTTTGTGTTACACAAGTGTTTACACACTCGTGTGTTTGCTAGAATCATTCTTTTTCATGTAAGATTCGGCTTTAGAAAATATGATTTCTTGGACCCTTGGTCCTTTGAAAGTACCGCTTGTAGATCCGTAGATCTACTAGTTTTGAACACCATTTAATAAGTAAAATCGATTTTACACAAGTTCAAGTTTGATGTGTGGTAGAGTTTCATCACCTAACCCTTGTTACACTTAAACAAGCTTTATGTCATAATCCATGATCATGACCAATCCGGGTTAAACGATGATCCGAGCTACCACAACATAGATCGGGCCTAAATAACCACAGAAATCAAATACTACAAGATTTACACAACATTCAAGCTTTTAACCACCATTACTAGCATTTTTAGTAGACTTTTATGTATCAACTTGTATGTTTACGAGTTTTATCCGTTACATAACATTTTAACCACTTCAAAATAGTTCGAGAGTGTGATTCAAGCAACTTACTACTAGCTCGAGGCTAGGGAAGAATCTAGACGTAAAATGAGTGGATAAAAGCAATAGAGTGAGGTCCTTCGCCTTCCGATTGCACCAAGCTTCCTTGTACGTGATCCTTAACGCTTGTATGAACTTGGAATGTGAAGATCAAAGTTCGAAAAATTGTTGGATGGGTAGGGGTGTTCGGCCGTGAGTAGTAGAGAGGGAGAGAGTGTGTGTGAAGTTGAGTTGTGAGATGGAAATGTTATGTTGTGTTAAGACTAGAACTTATAGACAATTTTCATGAGCATTAACCATTGGATTAAGTGTCTACTAGATATTAGACATAGAAGATTAAGTAAATCTAGCAAGTACAAAGGGGTGTCCCCTTGGGGACGGTTTTGGTTAGGGGGGGGGGGTCTTACGGTTCAAATCCAACCATCTAGTTAGTTAATAGTTAGGTTAATCTAGGTTAGTTAAGTGATTAACCCGGTTAATAGTGTGTTGTGCCTTATTGCGGGTGTTAGGGTATTCAGGGACCCTAACTGGCTCAGAAAAAGATAAACAATGTCATTGGCAATATTTTTATGTTCCGGGTAAAGTCCGGTTGTTCGGTTACATACCGATTCGTTAAAGTGCTAAATTGCACCTTTTAGTGTTTAATAAGTATCTTTTCATAATACTATCGATTCCCAACACTTAGGGAAATATTCTGGATAATAAAACGACAATTCTGCAAAATATTCATGTGTCTAAATGTTGAATTATTGCTGAATTATATAAATTCTGCACTTAAAGTGCGTTTCGGGTGCTTTTTAGTGCTTAATTTTGCTTTCGCATTGCATGTGTATTAAACCCTTGTATGTACTCTTGGGTTTTAATGCATTCTTGTTGTCGGACCTACACCTAGGCTCCAATTTTATTGTCTGACTGCTTTCTGCAGTTCTGTTGACACAGTGTATCTTACCGGTGAGTTTACTAGTATTTTTGACGCAACGCTCTCGTTTATGCATAAGGCAATATTTGTAGTATACAACGTGCATGAATTCACTTGTTTAGTAGGTAATCAGACATTGCTGACAATTAAGCACATAATTGCAGTAATTAAATAATGTTTAAAGTGTACGGAAATTACCGGTTTGGTGCCAGTTGTCACAGTCTCCCCCCGTTAAAAGAATTTCGTCCCGAAATTCAGGCTGAACTAACTCTCGCTGGAGTCTTCTTGAATAGGTGGGGATACTTTTTCTTGAACTGGTCTTCACATTCCCATGTGTACTCGGGTCCGTGCTTAGAGCTCCAACGTACTTTGACAAGTTTTACGCTGCTCCTCCTGGTCTTGTTGACTTTCCAGTCGGTAACCTCAACGGGTTTTTCTGTAAATCGGAGGGCTTCATCAATATGCACTTCATCCATCGGGATGATCACGCTTTCTTGTGTTGGACTCTTCTTCAGGTTGGATACATGAAACGTATCAAGTACTCCATTAAGTTCTTCCGGTAACTCCAACTTGTATGCCACGGTACCAATTCTCTTCAATATTTTGAATGGTCCGATATATCGTGGATTCGGCTTTCCACGCTTTCCAAATCTGACTACGCCCTTCCATGGTGAGACTTTTAACAACACCTTGTCTCCCACCTTGAATTCTACTGATTTCCTTCTCGGATCTGCGCAATCTTGTCGGTTGTTTCTTGTACAAGTTCAGGACCAACCATACGTTTATATCCGGCATCTGCCCAACATAAGGGCGATCGGCATTTGCGGCCATACAGAGCTTCGAACGGCGCGGCTTTTATGCTCGTATGATAGTTGTTATTGTAGGAAAACTCAACTAAAGGTAGATGAGTATCCCAGCTGCCGCCTAGATCCATGACACATGCGCAAAGCATATCTTCTAACGTTTGTATAGTCCGTTCGCTCTGGCCGTCTGTTTGTGGATGGAATGCCGTGCTTAGATCTAATTGAGATCCAAAGGCTTCCTGAAATGATTGCCAGATTCTCGATACAAAGCGTCCATCTCTGTCTGAAATGATTGAGATAGGCACTCCATGACGTGCCACAATTTCCCTTAAGTATATCTCTGCAAGCTTTCCAGTGCTATCCTTCTCTCGGATTGGTAGGAAATGCGCAGACTTCGTCAATCGATCAACTATTACCCATATCATATCATGCCCTCTCGGGGTCCTGGGTAATTTCGTTATGAAGTCCATCGAGATTTGTTCCCACTTCCACACGGGAATCTCTGGTTGTTGTAGTAGGCCAGACGGTTTCTGGTATTCAGCCTTAACCTTAGCGCAGGCCAGGCACTTTCCTACATAGACAGCAACGTCGCTTTTGAGTCTTGGCCACCAATAATATTCTTTTAAGTCTTGATACATCTTGTCCGACCTTGGGTGGATCGAGTATCTTGACTTGTGCGCTTCATCAAGGATGACTTCTCGTAGGCCACCATAGAGCGGAACCCAAATGCGCTTTTTAAAGTATAAGGCTCCCTCTTCATTTGGCGCCATGTACTTCAATGCACCCCGGAGGTATTCAGCTTTGCGATTTTCCACCTTAAGGGCTTCTTGTTGTGCGTCACGAATACGTGAAGTGAGGTTCGATCGGATAGTCATTTCCAATGCTTGAACCCTTAGGGTCTTAACCCTTTCTTTTCGGCTCAACGCGTCCGCTACAACGTTTGCCTTTCCAGGATGGTACTTAATCTCATAGTCATAATCGTTCAGCAGCTCAACCCAACGTCGCTGGCGCATATTCAATTCCTTCTGATCAAATATGTGTTGTAAGCTTTTGTGATCTGTGAAGATTGTACATTGAGTACCATATAAATAATGTCGCCAAATCTTCAAGGCGAATACCACTGCACCCAGCTCCAGGTCGTGAGTGGTATAATTTCTATCGTGGACCTTCAGTTGTCTTGAAGCATAAGCGATGACTTTTTGGCGTTGCATGAGCACGCAACCCAAGCCTTGTCGTGAGGCGTCGCAGTATACCACGAAGTCTTCAGTGCCCTCGGGTAACGATAGTATCGGTGCATCGCAGAGCTTGTTCTTAAGTAGCTGAAAGGCTTCTTCTTGTTTGTGACCCCAATCGTATTTCTTGTCTTTCTGTGTAAGGGTTGTTAGCAGTTGAGCTATCTTTGAGAAATTCTCGATGAATCGCCGATAATAGCCCGCTAAGCCCAAAAATTGTCGAACTTCAGTTGGGGTCTTGGGAGCTTCCCAATTCTTTATTTCTTCTATCTTGGACGGGTCTACATGAATGCCCTTCTCATTCACAACGTGACCAAGAAATTATACTTCGCGAATCTAGAATTCGCATTTCGAGAACTTTGCATAAAGTTTCGCTTTCTTCAGTAGTTCCAAGATGGTTCTGAGATGTTGCTCATGCTCTTCTTTCGTTCGCGAGTAAATCAGGATATCATCGATAAATACAATCATGAATTTATCGAGATATGGTTTGCATACGCGGTTCATTAGATCCATAAAGACCGCTGGTGCATTCGTCAGCCCAAATGGCATCACAAGAAATTCGTAGTGCCCATAGCGTGTTCTGAATGCAGTCTTTGGCACGCTTTCATCTTGGATTCTCAGCTGATGGTATCCAGATCGAAAGTCGATCTTGGAATAGTAGCTTGATCCTTGCAGTTGATCAAACAAGTAATCAATCCTCGGTAGCGGATACCGATTCTTGATTGTGAGCTTGTTCAGTTCCCTGTAATCGATGCACATCGCAGTGATCCATCCTTCTTCTTCACGAATAATACTGGAGCTCCCCAGGGCGAGAAGCTTGTCCTTATGAATCCTGTATCCAACAACTCCTGAAGTTGTGTAGATAATTCTTGCATTTCGGATGGCGCAAGTCGATATGGAGCCTTGGCTACAGGAGCGGCTCCTGGAACCAAGTCTATGTGAATTCGACTTGTCGTTGCGGAGGTAGTCCTGGCAGATCTTCAGGGAACACATCAGGAAATTCCTTCACCACAGGAATGTCTTCGAGTTTTGGCTCCACAGCCTTCTTATCTACAACGTGTGCTAGGAAAGCAACACATCCTTTCCTTAAGCACTTCTGTGCCTTCATGCAACTGATGATTCGAAGAGGCGCGTTTCATCTTTCTCCATGTACTATGAGAGTTTCATCATTCGCCAGAGGGATGCGAATGATTTTCTCATGACAAATGACTTCAGCTTTGTTCTTGGACAACCAGTCCATTCCGACCACTACATCGAAGCTACCTAATTGAATAGGTAAGAGGTCGATGCTAAATCTTCGTTCACCAAGTTCTAGCGTGCAGCCTCTAACAACTTCGCCCGATTCAACAAGTTTACCATTGGCTAGTTCTATGGAATAAGGAATTTCTAATCTACTAGATTCTATTCCATGTATGCGTTTAAATTCCACAGACATGCAGCTATAATCGGCGCCAGTGTCGAATAATATGGATGCAAAGTGATTGTTAATGAGGAACGTACCGTTGACCACATTAGGGTCCTCGCGTGCGTCTCTTGCTCCAATCACAAATGCTCGAGCCCGAGCCTTGTTTCCTTCTGGGCAATCCTTCATGAAATGATCTTTGCTTCCACATCTGAAGCATCCTTGGTTTCGCCCATTCCCGTTACCAGCACCATTTCCATTTCCACCATTGTTCCTATCATCAGCCCCATTACGATTTCCATTCCCGTTCCTCTTACTCCAGCAGTCTTCAGTGCGGTGACCCAACTTTCCACACTTGTTACACTTTGAGATGCGATAAGCTCCCTCGTGGTGGCGTTTACACCGATGGCATTTGGGCAAGGTGCCCAGGTATCCCTTTGCTGGAGCGTCGTTCATAGCTGCAAGAGATTTCGCCTCCTGAGGCGGGTTGGGGTCACGCTTCTTGTTGGAACTCTTGTTGTTACGAATTGCCTGATTCAGGTTTGCATATTTCCTTTTCTTGTCGCCAGACGACTCAGCATGCGTCTCGGCATTTTCTGTTGCGTTCAGTGATAGCGTCTTCAT
>JARYGA010026980.1:0-21880 GCA_030545235.1 Helianthus tuberosus | reverse complement strand
CTCAAGAAACAGTACAACGAAAAGGAGAAGATACGAGAAATACATGATTTAAAGTAGTAAAAAAGTAGAGATTAAAAACTAAAACTTTTTCATTTCTCCCATGTAATCTCCTGTAGCCTAACATGATTTTTGATCCTAGTGTATGTGATGCGTGCGGTCGTGTATATAATTTTATGTATATTTTTAGCCCTTTTTACACTTTAGTCAAGTTTTAAATTTATAAAACACGATATTTTACGAACACTAAACACACATATGGGCAAGTGCACCCATCGTGAGCGTAGTATAGCGTTGGTAAGATACCGAGGTCGTCCAATGACACAAGAGCTTTTAGTATCGGTTTATCCTCAACGTCTAATCAAATCAAAATTTTAGAAAAAAAAGGTTTAAACATGAAAATAAAAACTAAAAATGCTGAAAAATAAAAATAAAACAGATAGACAAGATGAATCACTTGGATCCGACTCGCCTTTAGTGTAACCTTTGATTATTTCCGCACTTTTGCACTGTAGCCTAACATGATTTTTGATCCTAGTGTATGTGATGCGTGCGGTCGTGTATATAATTTTATGTATATTTTTAGCCCTTTTTACACTTTAGTCAAGTTTTAAATTTATAAAACACGATATTTTACGAACACTAAACACACATATGGGCAAGTGCACCCATCGTGAGCGTAGTATAGCGTTGGTAAGATACCGAGGTCGTCCAATGACACAAGAGCTTTTAGTATCGGTTTATCCTCAACGTCTAATCAAATCAAAATTTTAGAAAAAAAAGGTTTAAACATGAAAATAAAAACTAAAAATGCTGAAAAATAAAAATAAAACAGATAGACAAGATGAATCACTTGGATCCGACTCGCCTTTAGTGTAACCTTTGATTATTTCCGCACTTTTGCACTTTTTAAGATATTATCTTAATTATAGTAGTAGGCCCCTCTTTTGAATGTGACGTTACCCTCAACCCAGTAGTTTGAGTCAGCAAGGATACAATCCTAAAGGGTTGGATTATTGAAAGATAATTAATTAAGTTATTAATGCATAATGTGGTAGGCCCCTCTTTTGAAGGTGACGTTACCCTCGGCTAAGTAGTTTGCGTCAGCAGGGATACAATCCTAAATAGCCGGGTTAAAGTTTTAATAGTAGTTTACATATGAGGGGGTCAAGGAGTTCGGACCCCCGCCATCCAATATCAGTGGGTATTTAAGGAGGTCCTACTAAACTTGACCCATGTCCTTGCAGGATCTATACACTGAACAAGGCAAGACGCTTACCAAACCATTCCCTTAACCTCGACCAGGTAGCCAACATATCTCCATATAGACCGTGGAGATATGAATGGTGTAAATCTTTTATTTTATATCGATAGTAAAATAACGCCAAGACACCACGGACAAATGATAAGGAAGTTTCACCCTCAACATAAGAAACTAGTTATTAAAGTCATTAATACATAACCAAATAAAAAGTGCGAAAAGATTAAAAATAAAAAGTATTACACTAAATGCTTGTCTTCACCAAGTGATGTAAGAGATTTAGGCAAACATGGCCTTTGATTGTCAAGAACTCTTACGATCAATCTTGGATCCTGAGACTACTCACACACTCTATGATGGATGATGGTGGTGGATGTGGGTTGTGATGGTGGTGGTGGGTGGGTGAAGTGTGAGAGAGGTGGTTTGCCAATGGATGGTTTGCAAATGAGCCAAGCACCCCTATTTATAACCTGCACAGAAGCCCGGACACGGCCCCGTGTCCATTGGGCACGGCCCCGTGTCCACCCATCTTCTCTTTCTTCATTAATTGTAGTTTGTCTGCATTACTTGACCACGCCCCCGTGTCCGCTGGGCACGACCCCATGTGCAGAAGCGTATCTGTACTATCAAGATTTTCCTAGATTCAACGAATCTTAGCGTTGACCACGGCCCCGTGTCCGCTGGCCACGCCCCCATGTCGGGAAATAGAAGCTTCTACAACTTTGTCTTTTCTGCAGACACTTGGGTACGCCCCTGTGTTCATTGAGCATGGGGCGTGTTCAGCCTTCTGATGTCTTGTTTTTGCTTGGGAAGATACTGTCGAGGGGTCGGGCATGCCACGTTTACTCCTTTTCTTGTATTATTGTTAGATTTGGCTGCATTTTTGCTTCTTTTGTTCATTTAAGCTCATTTAACCCTGAAAATACAAAAGGAAGACAAAAGCACACTTTTTCCAACATTAGTACTAAAAAATGGTTAGGTTTATGCCTCATTTGATGTAATTTATATGTTGCATTTTGCACACGTCAGTATGAGATTGCCTTTATGTCTCCAATCAGATTTGTAATGCTGAGGGATTTTTTCTTAAAGATAATCTCGTTTCTCATTAGCCAAAGGCTCCAACAAGAAGCCGCCACGACCACGTAAACCTCCCTTTTGATCTTCTTATACCAGCTGTGAGAATCAATGATTTCCAATAATTGGACCACACTCAAGATGAAACCTGGAAGAGGAATCTTCATCCATTGAAAGATTAATGACCACACCAATTGAGCCGATTCACAGGTCATGAGGAGATGATTAACTGATTCCACCGCATTATTACAAAGAACACATTGTAGAGAAGATAAGTTGATTCTACGGATATGAAGTGCTTCTTTAGTAGCAATTCTGTCAAGAACCACCCGCCAAAGAAAGTAGTTGACTTTTTTAGGAATCCAGTGAAGCCATTTGAGAGCCTTCGTTTCATTTAGAGTGTTGATATGGTCCAACTCTTCCCTGATCATTTTTACCATGAAATCCGATATCATCGAACCTGTCTTCCAAAGCCACACATCAGATGTCTCTTGAATGTTAACTTCTTTCAAAGCTGAAATACAATCGGCCCATTCACGGATCTGATCTTCATTTCTCAGTAAATTATTACTGCCCCAGAACCAATCAATTGCGTCTTGACTGACTTTATACCGATCCAGGACTTTACACCTTTTCTCGCTTTCCAGAGCACATGGGGAATCTATCACGAAGAGGTCTGTTTCCTACCCAATTATCCAGCCAAAATAAGATCTTATCCCCTCTACCCACCTTCGGAATTAGCCTATCTTAAACATTAAATGGCTGGTTTTGGGTTAGCCAACCCATATTGACAATGGACTTCCATATTCCACCAATTGAACTTTTCAACGGAATAAAGTATTGAGAACTGGGCCCACCGTGAATGGCTGTGATTACTCTAGCCCATAGCGAAGAATTCTCGTTTTTATATCGCACACACCATTTGTCCATAAGAGCTTTATTGGTAGAGGCAAAACTACGGATCCCCAATCCCCCATCATTTTTTGGTGCTACTACTTTAAACCATGGGAGCCAACTTATTTTATTTTTTTCTAAACACCCACCCCACAGGAATTTGCGACGAATTCTTTCTAGTTGTTTTATAACCTGAATAGGTGCATTAAAAAGTGATAAGTAATAAGATGGGAGATTACCTAGCACCGCTTCAATGAGTGTCACCCTGCCACCAAAAGATAATGTTCGAGCTTTCCATAATGTAAGTTTCTCTTCAAATCTTTGAATTATCGATTTCCAATTTCTTACTAAGCCCATGTTAGCGCCAACCGGGAGCCCTAGATAAGTAAAAGGAACCACTCCTATTTTGCATTGAAGTATCGAGGCTTTTAATTCAACCGTTTCGATAGGTACACCCACTCCGAATAGCTGACTTTTTTTGAAATTAACTTTAAGACCGGATGACAAATGAAAACATCTAAGCAATCTAGAGAGATTATGGAGATTTGAATCCGACCATTCACCTACAAACAGAACATCGTCTGCATATAGTAGGTGGGAGATGGTAGGTCCATTATCCGGCGTTTTACAACCTTTGAAAATTCCATGAGCATTTGTCGTGACCATAGCAACGTGTAATGCTTCCATTGCAAGAATGAATAATAATGGTGATAACGGGTCTCCTTGCCGGACTCCCCGTTCAATATTAAACTCTTGTGATGGCGAGCCATTAACTAGTACGGAGGATCTTGAAGATGATAATATACCCATAATCCATTTTCTCCATAAGGCGGGGAACCCCATTTGTGAAAGTGTTGTGTCCAAGAACTTCCAGCTGATAGAATCAAAGGCCTTTTCAAAATCAACTTGGAACAACATCATTTTGTTTTTTGTTTTCTTACCCCATGATATTAGCTCATTGATTATCAGAGGCCCATCTAGTATACTACGACCCTCAATGTAGGCTGTTTGAGATTCACTTACCAGAAACCCAATGATACGTTTCAATCTTCTAGCCAAGACTTTTGAGATTAGCTTCGATATACATCCAATGAGATTAATGGGTCTGAATTCATTGATGCGTTGTGGGTTAACTGATTTTGGCACCAACGTAATAAAGCTCGAATTACAACCACGATTAAGCTTTCCATGCACGTAAAAGTGATCAAAAAGGGAAACAAAACCAGCTTCAAGAATGTTCCAAAAGTGCTTGATGAAACTGAAAGTGAACCCATCCGGACCCGGAGTTTTATCGCCACCACATTCCCACACTGCTTCCTTAATCTCTTCTTTGGAAAAGCGTTTAACTAACATGGCTGATTGTTCCAAAGAGAGTACCTTGAACCCATCATTGATGAAACACGGCCTATCTTGATTACCTTCTTTGAATAATTTCTCGAAGTATGTCTTTATTTCCTCCTTTAGAGAGCATGGATCCGAGACCCACATATTGTTAAAGTTGAGGCCATTTATTCTATTATGTTTCTGATGAATCTTGATAATGCCATGAAAAAAGGAGGAGTTTTCATCTCCTTCAGTAATCCACTTTACCTTCGCCCTTTGCTTGAGATCTTCAAGATTATTATCTTCAATTTCAGCCAGCGTTTTGACCCACAATTCCCTGTTAGAACATTCCTCCTCCGAAAGGGATGTGGACTCTGCTTTGAGATCTAAACTTTCAATTTTCTTTGTAAGATCATTTATGATATTTTCGTCACAAGTTTTTAAGTTTGTACTCCATGGTTTAATTGCCTTTTTTACTTCTTTCAATCTCTGAGCCAACAACTTATCCGGCGGGTTAGGCTGTTGGAAAACTGCATACGAATCTGTGACTAATTTCTGCAGACTTTCTTCATTCAGCCAGGAATTGAAGAACCGAAAAGGAGGAATACCAAACTTTACCTCATTACATGTTAATAAAAGAGGTCGATGATCAGACCTATATCTCGGCAGACCGGTTAGAACTGCAGACGGCCATTTGGATAGAAACGAAGGACAGACAAGCATCCTATCAATCTTACTAAATCGTTTGCCATCGTCGGATCTGTGGGTGAAAGAGCAGCCCAACATAGTGTACTCTAATAAGGCTACTGAGCAAATAAACTGATTGAACAATTCAGCCATCAGGGGGTTGAATTTTGAGTTTTTTCTTTCACAAGGTTCCCGTACACAATTAAAATCACCCATGAAAATCCATGACCCATTGTAAGTAGCCATAAGATTGGTTAATTCTACCCACAGGTCTTTCTTAAGGTTAATATCATGTGGTGCGTAGATATGTGACAACCCGTGATTTACGGCACCTAATTACATGATTAGCAGATAATTAACGCGATAACAAATAGTGTTTACAACGCGAATTAACTTAATTAGGCCTTTGGAGTGCCTAGGAACGTCTATCCGACTTTACAGTGCGCGAACGGTGATTTGCGGAGAAACATGCTAAACGTTAAGCGGTAACGAAATGAAACCGTACAAAATACCGACAACGCCGACAAATACGGATTTTCTATGAAAATTTTATATTCATGAAATTAATTTTGTGAATATATCGTACTTTCATACGCCACAAAACGCAGACGCGAACGAAAAACAAAGAAACAGTAACGCACCGGCAATCAACGACGAAACTGATGCACCGGACTCGATTTTCATCTCGATATTATGAGATATTTGGTTTCTTTTTCGAACTTTAATACACGCAGTTGAAAGCGGATCGGAAAACGGATCAGAAACGGCAAACGGGGCATTTACGCGATTTTAACGAAACCGACGAACGCACGCGATTAATAACGATTATCGACGCTATTTTTATATTTTGGACCCTAAAATAACAATTTATGACGATTCACGATGCGTAGGAGCTAAAACGGGCCTCGTGGAGAATTTCAGGCTCTTAAACGCGGGGAGTGGGCTTGTGGGCCTTGGGCCCAAGCCCAAAGCCCAAAGCCCACTAACCTAATTTAAGTTATAAATACTGGATCTCTTGTCTAAATCCTCATTTGTGCAGACTTCAACAAACCAGGCAACAACACAACCACACTTCCCTCTCGTTCTTCCTCGGCTGTTGACCGGAGCCGATTAACCGGCGGAGCCGGCGACCACCGGCGGCGATGGTGGTCTCCAGCCGCGACACCCTCTCCGACACCACGACCACTCCGCACCTTTCCCCCTTTCAACACCCACACACACTCACCGACCCCCCCTGTGTCGGTAAATGAAACGGACCACCACCACGTCCGGTGGTGGTGAGATGCGAAGAGAGAGAGAGAGCCGAGCAGAGAGGAAGATCCGGCGGTCGGTACCATTGACCGCCGGACATTGCCTTTACCCAGCAAGTTCACCGGTATCGGGTTCAAACCGGGTCACGTTCGAGTCGGTTTTCGGGTTCGAGCAGCGGGAAGAAAGGATAGAGACTAGAACCGGTGGTCGGTTCCTTTAACCGGCGGACGGTTCTGTTACCCGGTGGTCGGATCAATTATCCGACGGTCCTTGTTTCTGACCGACGGTTTTCCGAAGAAGATGATGCTCAGCGATGAAGATGATGGTTTTGGTTCGGGTCACAGCCCTGGGTTCAGCAGGTTCAGTCTCGTCCTCAGATTCTATTTTGAGTTCGGTTCGTTTTCGGTTCAGTCAAACAAGATGATTCGGGTGTTATTCTCGGGTTTGGTTCAACAGGTTGTGGTTCAGGTTCGTGAAACGGGTCGACTCGGTGCAACTCGGCTCGACCCGGTTAACTCACTAGTCAACTCGGTCAAACCTGGTCAACTCAGTTGACTCGGTCAACAACCCGACGCGAAGACTTGGTAAATATTAGCGGCACATTTATTTTGTTATTTTTCATAATATTGACATTACGTGAAAAACGAGCTCGAATCGATTATATATAGTTCACATCTCAAAATATTCGACAAGATTTACATAAATATTGATTTCGTTGTTGAATATTGGTTGGTTTTGAAAAATAATGACAACTTGTGTTGTCGGGGCGTCCAAAAACAGAGGAAACTCTGCCCGTTTTTCGAGAAAATCTAAACGAAAAGTTTTTTTTTTATAAATATATTTAGATATATTTATCTCCAAACACAACAATCCGGATATCTTTTATAAAAACCATAACTATTTATGTTTGGTTTAACATTTAAGATTCGACAATGCTTTTATAAAAATAAATATGATTTATTTCAAATATCAAAACGACGTGGTTTCGTTTTATACAATAAATATAGATATATATCTATTCATTTTAAGTATCGAACAACACGATTTCGTCTTGTAAAATAAATATAGTCTATATATTTATTTCAAATATCACACGACACGAATTCGTCCTTATAAAAATAAATATAGTTTTATATTTATTTCAAACTTCGAACAACTTGATGATACTTTCGCAAAATAGATATAAGACGCAATATATATAATACAAGTTTATTATATAATACTTTCATATGAATATTCCTACATACTCAAACGACTTCTCGCGGCAGTTTAACTTAGTCATTTTCATTAAGTGAACAACTTACCGTTGAATCGTTCGATTAACGATTCGGTAGAGCTCGGTGACACGTAGTGTAGTTACCGCTTTTACTTAGAAACTTATTAGATATTCCGTGTTAGGAATATTGTAGAATGCACGCTAGCAAGTCAAGTCTTGGAAACGACATCACGAAGTCGTAATTAGCTAGCTTTGCACAGGGAATATTCAGGCGAGTTCATAACCCCCACTCTTTACTGTTTTACATTTTTTTTATAAATGTTTTCGGGGTGGAAAGACATGCACGTTTTGCAAAAACATACAAAGTTTTGAACTAACGCAAAACTCGTATTTCTAAATCATATTACGAAGGGATTTCGGGGAAACACAAATGAATTACGAAAGGTTTACACTAAACATACCGGTTTTTACAAAAACAAATGCTTATTTTCGAAATGTGAATGATATTCGGCCAGGGTGACCAGGGATCTGGTCAGGGTGACCAGGGTTTTATTTTATACATGGTATGATTAGCGTAAGGAGGGTTACTACTTAGATCATGTGAGTGGGTAGGCGGGAACTGGAGGCCATTAATCCTCATTGTAGGACCGAGGGACGTAAGCGGTAGATCTATCTGTGTGTAGCGAGCCCAACCCCAGGCCCAGCGTAACGGACCTCGGGGTGACTTTGTACCCATCGCTAAATCTGCTAGGTTTGAGTCTTCCTACTTGCACTTCACACATATCAATGGCCTTGCAAACCATTGGTGATCTCTTTTTCCTTATTTGCTACATACCAGGGATTTTATACTTACGGAACAACTTGTTCATACAAATTAACTACCATGTTTTATACAAATTCAAAGCATTATGCGGGTATGGAGTCAAAGTCAGGGTGGGCATTGACGGTTATGCGAACATTACAAATACAAGGCTTTACAAATACATGGTTTTATGAACATAACGTGTTACAAACACAACGTTTCCATATAACTTGGCAAGAAAATGATTTTTAAATTCATTTTCTCAATACTATTTCAAAAAAACCGGTTATTCCAAAGATTTATTTCAAATCTTTCACAATACCAAAGATTTATTTCAAACCTTTCACAACTCAAAAGGATTTATTTCAAATCTTTTACAAACAAACTATGAACTCGCTCAACTTTATGTTGACTTTTTCGCATGTTCTTTCTCAGGTTACTTTTCTAAGACAAGGCACGGTTGGAATAGGAGAACCATTCGAGAATTCGAGTACTTAGCAAGCGTTCAGTTTCTAGAAAGTCTTTGCTTATTTGCTTCCGCTGTGCAATGAAGATACCAGTCCAGTCACGCCAGCTCTGATAATTTCGGGGTGTGACAGATTGGTATCAGAGCTATAGGTTACAGCGAATTAGGTTCCTGTTGTGATACCTAGGCTCTAACCTCACTTTCCTCTGGGAACTTAGACTATTATAACTTTGAATACATACAGAACGCCTAGTACTCGGATATGGTCTCCAACCGTTGCCGAAAAGCAAACAGTCAAAATTTTGTTTCAAACATACGCTAAAGCTGTGTTTTACACACGGTACGCAAAAACAATTACATACAGTACACAACACTCTGAGAGTTTAGGAAACATGCATTTAAGACCTTCGGAAAAGAGATTCAGTCTGAGAGGCTGGGAAGGTAGTCTGAGAGACTAGGAGATTCAGTCTGGGAGGCTGGGAGGATAGTCTAGTGGGGCTAGGAGATTCAGTCTGAGAGGCTGGGAGGATGGTCTAGTGGGACTAGGAGATTCAGTCTGGGAGGCTGGGAGGCTAGTGGGACTAGGAGATTCAGTCTGAGAGGCTGGGAAGGTAGTCTGAGAGACTAGGAGATACAGTCTGAGAGGCTGGGAAGGTAGTCTGAGAGACTAGGAGATTCAGTCTGGGAGGCTGGGAGGATAGTCTAGTGGGACTAGGAGATTCAGTCTGAGAGGCTGGGAGGATGGTCTAGTGGGACTAGGAGATTCAGTCTGGGAGGCTGGGAGGATAGTCTAGTGGGACTAGGAGATTCAGTCTGAGAGGCTGGGAGGATAGTCTAGTGGGACTAGGAGATTCAGTCTGGGAGGCTGGGAGGCTAGTGGGACTAGGAGGACTATTTGATTATATGATTGGTTATTTGCGCATGTATGTGTTTATTAAAGGTCATCACGTAGGAACCGCGAATATTAACTCGGGTACACACTATTATCCATATTGTCTATGATATTTTAACTTCCCGAGCAGACAGCCTACGCATAACGAAACGTTAGTGCACGTGAATACATGGAACTCAATTTCTACGTCAACGGATGTCGGGGTACATCACATTCTACGCGGCACACAACGCTAGTGCACAGGTATACGTGAAACTTAAGCTATACATCAACGGAGGTTGAAGTACGACACATACGACTATCGAGGCGAGGCCTTTGATAAGGAACGATGACGCAAATTTAACGACGACACTAGATCCCTGTCAGCAGGAGAACTAACGATCAGGAAACGACAACTTGTCACGCGATCCTGCAACGACACAAATCACGTCAGGGAGAAGACGATTGTCTCCGCATCCCCCCCATACCTAACTAATGACGAGTACGCTATGTTCGACATTCCATGGTAATGTCACCTAACAATTGGTCGTCACACGAAACCCCAGGTAAAGTCCTCAAATTTCTTTTATTGAAATTTCGAATTTCACACTTACTGAGTAGATTTTCGTATCTCTACTCCTCTTAATGGTCATTGTATCACGACCATTTCTTTACAAGTTACATACATGGTTTTTCGTTGTAACCATGCCTAAAGTTTTCTTGTCAATACATATATTTATTGTCGGATTGCGCTAAAACCAAGTTCGATTGTTTGAACTTCTGCATTACACATACTCAATTCAAGATACCATATGATGTATTGAAGACATCATATTCAAATTCGTTTTAACAAGAGTTTCATTTGTTCCGAGTCGTAGTAGACTTGTTTGATCTACGACTCCAATAAGTCATTTGTTGATTTCGACACCTTGTGGTGGTGTATACATTAACTTAAAGCTTGCGCTAAACTCGTTTACGCGTCTTATGCACGGATTTAATCATTTCTTTATTAATTTGTTTTAAATCCGCTTTGAATTATCATATTAAAGCAGTCTTAACACAATCGTGTGTTAAGACAATGGTACACAAATTCATTTCATATTCCGGTGTACCTCATAACGGTTCTTTCAACATCGATCGAATGCTTTGCGACATTCATTGCTTCTTCACCTTCGATCGAAAACATTATTTCTTTGATGTACAAATTTCAATTGAAAATTCTATGATGTCATTTGAAACAAACTTTCGGATTCACCTTATTACGCTTTCATTTGACTTCAAACACGGTGGATTTGTTTGATCACCGCTATTATTGGATTATTTAAATCACTACGACCCTTGTGGTGTCAGCACAAACTTGTAGCTTGGGCTAATCATGATTGAACGTTTCATGCAAAACACAGGTGATACTTGTTCGATCACCCCTATTATTGAATTGTTCCATTCATTGCGACACCTTGTGGCGTCGGTATAACTTGCAGCTTGCGCTGATCACGATCGAGCGTTCATGCAAACTAGTACATTTGAGGTTGTTGATTCTAAGTTCATCTAGTGGATGTTATTGCTTCTAGAACTCATTTACATGTTATAAACATTCATATGGAATTCGATTGGTCGAAGTTCCTGTTCATTGTTGGATCCTTGTTAACTTAGTCGCACTGGTGACTGTATCATTAAGTCTTGTTTCGATTACGCGGTCATTCACTTTGTTATTATTCGGACTTACCTGCGAACAATACAATTCGGAGGAGATAACATAGTCTAAATTTCGAGGACGAAATTTCTGTAACAGGGGGAGAATGTGACAACCCGTGATTTACGGCACCTAATTACGTGATTAGCAGATAATTAACGCGATAACAAATAGTGTTTACAACGCGAATTAACTTAATTAGGCCTTTGGAGTGCCTAGGAACGTCTATCCGACTTTACAGTGCGCGAACGGTGATTTGCGGAGAAACATGCTAAACGTTAAGCGGTAACGAAATGAAACCGTACAAAATACTGACAACGCCGACAAATACGGATTTTCTATGAAAATTTTATATTCATGAAATTAATTTTGTGAATATATCGTACTTTCATACGCCACAAAACGTAGACGCGAACGAAAAACGCAGAAACAGTAACGCACCGGCAATCAACGACGAAACTGACGCACCGGACTCGATTTTCATCTCGATATTATGAGATATTTGGTTTCTTTTTCGAACTTTAATACACGCAGTTGAAAGCGGATCGGAAAACGGATCAGAAACGGCAAATGGGGCATTTACGCGATTTTAACGAAACCGACGAACGCACGCGATTAATAACGATTATCGACGCTATTTTTATATTTTGGACCCTAAAATAACAATTTATGACGATTCACGACGCGCAGGAGCTAAAACGGGCCTCGTGGAGAATTTCAGGCTCTTAAACGCGGGGACTGGGCTTGTGGGCCTTGGGCCCAAGCCCAAAGCCCACTAACCTAATTTTAGTTATAAATACTGGATCTCTTGTCTAAATCCTCATTTGTGCAGACTTCAACAAACCAGGCAACAACACAACCACACTTCCCTCTCGTTCTTCCTCGGCTGTTGACCGGAGCCGATTAACCGGCGGAGCCGGCGACCACCGGCGGCGATGGTGGTCTCCAGCCGCGACACCCTCTCCGACACCACGACCACTCCGCACCTTTCCCCCTTTCAACACCCACACACACTCACCGACCCCCCCCCCCTGCGTCGGTAAATGAAACGGACCACCACCACGTCCGGTGGTGGTGAGCGGCGAAGAGAGAGAGAACCGAGCAGAGAGGAAGAACCGGCGGTCGGTACCATTGACCGCCGGACATTGCCTTTACCCAGCAAGTTCACCGGTATCGGGTTCAAACCGGGTCACGTTCGAGTCGGTTTTCGGGTTCGAGCAGCGGGAAGAAAGGATAGAGACTAGAACCGTTGGTCGGTTCCTTTAACCGGCGGACGGTTCTGTTACCCGGTGGTCGGATCAATTATCCGACGGTCCTTGTTTCTGACCGACGGTTTTCCGAAGAAGATGATGCTCAGCGATGAAGATGATGGTTTTGGTTCGGGTCACAGCCCTGGGTTCAGCAGGTTCAGTCTCGTCCTCAGATTCTCTTTTGAGTTCGGTTCGTTTTCGGTTCAGTCAAACAAGATGATTCGGGTGTTATTCTCGGGTTTGGTTCAACAGGTTGTGGTTCAGGTTCGTGAAACGGGTCGACTCGGTGCAACTCGGCTCGACCCGGTTAACTCACTAGTCAACTCGGTCAAACCTGGTCAACTCAGTTGACTCGGTCAACAACCCGACGCGAAGACTTGGTAAATATTAGCGGCACATTTATTTTGTTATTTTTCATAATATTGACATTACGTGAAAAACGAGCTCGAATCGATTATATATAGTTCACATCTCAAAATATTCGACAAGATTTACATAAATATTGATTTCGTTGTTGAATATTGGTTGGTTTTGAAAAATAATGACAACTTGTGTTGTCGGGGCGTCCAAAAACAGAGGAAACTCTGCCCGTTTTTCGAGAAAATCTAAACGAAAAGTTTTTTTTTTTATAAATATATTTAGATATATTTATCTCCAAACACAACAATCCGGATATCTTTTATAAAAACCATAACTATTTATGTTTGGTTTAACATTTAAGATTCGACAATGCCTTTATAAAAATAAATATGATTTATTTCAAATATCAAAACGACATGGTTTCGTTTTATACAATAAATATAGTTATATATCTATTCATTTTAAGTATCGAACAACACGATTTCGTCTTGTAAAATAAATATAGTCTATATATTTATTTCAAATATCACACGACACGAATTCGTCCTTATAAAAATAAATATAGTTTTATATTTATTTCAAACTTCGAACAACTTGATGATACTTTCGCAAAATAGATATAACTTTTTATATTTATTTCAAACGCCTAAACGGCATATACACATATACAAGACGCAATATATATAATACAAGTTTATTATATAATACTTTCATACGAATATTCCTACATACTCAAACGACTTCTCGCGGCAGTTTAACTTAGTCATTTTCAATAAGTTAACAACTTACCGTTGAATCGTTCGATTAACGATTCGGTAGAGCTCGGTGACACGTAGTGTAGTTACCGCTTTTACTTAGAAACTTATTAGATATTCCGTGTTAGGAATATTGTAGAATGCACGCTAGCGAGTCAAGTCTTGGAAACGACATCACGAAGTCGTAATTAGCTAGCTTTGCACAGGGAATATTCAGGCGAGTTCATAACCCCCACTCTTTACTGTTTTACATTTTTTTTATAAATGTTTTCGGGGTGGAAAGACATGCACGTTTTGCAAAAACATACAAAGTTTTGAACTAACGCAAAACTCGTATTTCTAAATCATATTACGAAGGGATTTCGGGGAAACACAAATGAATTACGAAAGGTTTACACTAAACATACCGGTTTTTACAAAAACAAATGCTTATTTTCGAAATGTGAATGATATTCGGCCAGGGTGACCAGGGATCTGGTCAGGGTGACCAGGGATCTGGTCAGGGTGACCAGGGTTTTATTTTATACATGGTATGATTAGCGTAAGGAGGGTTACTACTTAGATCATGTGAGTGGGTAGGCGGGAACTGGAGGCCATTAATCCTCATTGTGGGACCGAGGGACGTAGGCGGTAGATCTATCTGGGTGTAGCGAGCCCAACCCCAGGCCCATCGTAACGGACCTCGGGGTGACTTTGTACCCATCGCTAAATCTTCTAGGTTTGAGTCTTCCTACTTGCACTTCACACATATCAATGGCCTTGCAAACCATTGGTGGTCTCTTTTTCCTTATTTGCTACATACCAGGGATTTTATACTTACGAAACAACTTGTTCATACAAATTGACTACCATGTTTTATACAAATTCAAAGCATTATGCGGGTATGGAGTCAAATTCAGGGTGGGCATTGACGGTTATGCGAACATTACAAATACAAGGCTTTACAAATACATGGTTTTATGAACATAACGTGTTACAAACACAACGTTTCCATATAACTTGGCAAGAAAATGATTTTTAAATTCATTTTCTCAATACTATTTCAAAAAAACCGGTTATTCCAAAGATTTATTTCAAATCTTTCACAATACCAAAGATTTATTTCAAACCTTTCACAACTCAAAAGGATTTATTTCAAATCTTTTACAACACAAACTATGAACTCGCTCAACTTTATGTTGACTTTTTCGCATGTTCTTTCTCAGGTTACTTTTCTAAGACAAGGCACGGTTGGAATAGGAGAACCATTCGAGAATTCGAGTACTTAGCAGGCGTTCTGTTTCTAGAAAGTCTTTGCTTATTTGCTTCCGCTGTGCAATGAAGATACCAGTCCAGTCACGCCAGCTCTCATAATTTCGGGGTGTGACAAGATATTCACAATGTTAATTTCCCCACCCCCATTTACTAATTCCCCAATTGTGGCCAGAAAAACCTATTAGAAATCGAGGATTTTCGAGTAAAAACCGTTGGGTCCCAAATATTTAACAAACCACCCGATATGCCCGAAGCAGCCACCGACTCAGATTCAAAATTAGAATTATCCTAGAAAGTGTTTACCTTAACTTTGGATGAGTCTGTGAACTGAGTCTCCTAAATTGCAATGAAATTTATGTTGTTTTTCTTTTTCAACTCTTTTATATAATCCGCTTTCATAGGATCGCCCGCCCCTCTAATGTTTGCTGATAAGTAATTCATTGGATCTTGCTTGTCACCTGTTCATCCATGACTTGGTTCCTGATGTCATCTTCCTTTCCATTTAAATTGAAACCCAAAAACTCGCCAACTTCCTTAGTACGCTGAACTTCATCATCAACCTCCAAATCCTCTTGTCGCAGATCTGAAACTTGAGAGGATGCCTTTCCGTCATCGGGTTTAGACACCACCGATTTAGATTTGCATTTCGAACTTTCACCATTTTTTGAAGCCTACAGTGTATCTTTCATTTTCAACAAGGGGAACCTGTATTTCGTTTTCCTGGTGTTGCCTGGCCGACTTGTAGATGGGGAGTTGTGTTGTGAAGCCACAGGTTGAATTGGGGGATTGTTTAGGTCAAGAGTATATTTCCAAATAGAATATTGAGTAAATTGCGTTTTTGGCCCCTTTAGTTGTATCACTTTTACTATATTAGCCCAAAATAAGAATTTTTAATATATCTGCCCTCATGATCTCTATAACTAACCATTTTGGCCCTTAAATCTAACCAAACCCCAAACTCAGTTAATTAATTCTCACATGCCTGGCACATGATGTCTAAAATTGTAATTTCACTCCCCTTTTATGACTTTATAAATAAAACCCTATATTTTATTGTCCACTGAGAAAACACAATCGCTTTAATCGGTCCTTCAACACCCAAACTAGAAGACGCATCACCATTTGATCCAAGTAAATACAAACTCTTTCATCTGCAATTGGACATAATAATCTTAATTGCAGCTTTAATCTTTGAAGAGCTATAATCTTGCTGAAGAACAATAGATTTTTCATCAATTCTTGATGAACTTGAGCCGTTATCATCAGAGATGGAATTCGTTAATGTGGCTTTGTTAAATATGACGTCAGGACCAATTGCTGAAGAACAATAGATTTTTCATCAATTCTTGATGAACTTGAGCCGTTATCACCAGTATTGTTCACAACCATCACCATTACCAATCACCACCAAAAACCCAAAATCAATCCAGCATCCAAAAACCTAAAATCAAATGAAAAACACTAACCTTTTCCGCCCAACCCACATCCACCTAAAATTTCGTCGATAACAACCGTTATACCCACGAGCCATGGGGGTGTGGAACCGCCAGGAACGAAGGGTTTTTTTAGGTGAGATGGTGGTGGTTTTTGGCTAGATCTGGTGGCGATGGTGGCTTTTGATTTGGCGAATGACAGGGATGATGGTGGCTTTTGATTTCAGGTGGAGAGGGAGAATGTAGAGAGAGAAGTTGCAGGAAGATCAAGAAGAAGAAGGATGGGGTTTTAGAAGAAATCAGGAAGAAGATGCAATTAGGAAGAAGATGAAGTGATAAAAAAATGTAGGGTTTTATTTATAAAGTCATAAAAGGGGGAGGGGAAATTACAATTTTAGACATCATGTGCCAGGCATGTGAGAATTAATTAACCTGAGTTTGGGGTTTGTTTAGACTTAGGGGACAAAATTGTTAGTTATAGAGACCATGGAGACAGATATGTTAAAAATTCTTATTTTGGGCTAATATCGTAAAAGTGATATAACCACAGGGGCCAAAAACGTAATTTACTCTAGAATATAATTAAAGTTTTTGTTTGACCGGTTTTAGGGTTTTGACCCTTAGTTAAAAAAATTAACTTTGACCCTTGGTTAAAAATATTAACAGTTGGAGAAGGAGATTTTTTTTAACGGCCAACGAATCCTTTCAAATGGGCTATTGGCGAAATTCACTATAGCGGGATACACTCGCATCCGAATCGGGGAAAACCCTCACCTAGGGCAGAAACCCGTGAACGCTCGCCCGAAGGCACGACGGTGCGGTGAGGTAAAACTCGTTCAGCTCAAGGATCGAACTAGCGATCGCCGACTCCCATCATCACCAGGTGCCGCCGAAAACTAATGGGGGAAGCAGGAACTGAATCTTGGTCTCTTGAAAACCCAAGTCTCTCTCTTACCACCAGGTGCGGTTGAAAACTAAATTTTAAGTGTTATGTGTTTACCGTTCAAAAAGTTAGTTCTTTTTATTAAATACTAAGTACAAATACAATGATATAACTAAAATCATATTTTGATATTTTGTTTATTACTGATCCAAGTTATTTTCCTATAGAATATTCTGTTAGTCGATATGAAATGTTAAAACTAACCTTCTAGATTGATCGCCTGTTATTATTGTTTATATTATATATCAGATCAATAATTTACTAATAATATATGCTTATGAGTTATGATCATTGTAACAAATTAATTTTACTATACATCCAAAACTTAGATAAGTTAATTATTAGGATAAGGGGTGCGGGATTTGGGGAAGAAGGGGAATCCCATGTGGCATCGGCAGCCGAAGGAGAACACCCCCCCCCCCCCCCCCCCCACCCCCCCCCCCCACCCCCCCCCCCCCCCCACCCGCGACTGAAATTCGGTGTCTTCGGTGAATTTCCCTCGATCTCCCTGATGTGTTGTTGATGATGATTTGAAAGGTTTTGATTGGAGGGGAAGGGGAACACCACCCCCTTGAAGGGATGGAGAGAAACGTGGTGTGAGGTGGAGGTGATGTGACGGATAGCGTGGTCGGGAGGATACAACCACACCCCACAACCTTAGCATTGTACGAATATTCATATAACTGTAGATAATCACTCATTCCTAAGATGGCTAAATCTGACATTTCATTTGCTTATCATAACCGTTTTGGTAAGCCTAGTCGAGTAGACGTTTTGGTTTGTTGTTTTTTGAAACCGTAGCTAGGTGTTGAACCTAGTTTTTTTGTTGTGTGTGTTAAGTCGAACGAACTTGCCCGGGAAACCCCTATATGCAAATTGTTGTTGGTAAGGAAATTTGTTTGTTGGTAAATCGCACTGTCCCAGCTCACATTTTTTTACCAGTAAATGTTATTCATCACACCAATAATCCTTAAATGTTCTTCTTGCCTAGGTTTGAATCTAGGGCCCCCCTTTAAGAGGCCAGTGTCTCTACTCTACCAAGTGCCCTACCCCACATTGACCCAGCTCACATTTATTTATAAAAAAATTAATTATCAATTCATTTTTAAGTTTTAACTAACGTCTAACTTTAATAATTGCGAAATTCACATCATTGAAAAGTCGTTGATAAGTTCAGACAAAATAAGAGAGAAATTGGTCTTACTTTTACAACTATTAATGAAAGATTGCGTGTGGCTAATTTCATAAAATCAATTACGTTCTGCTACCCTATATATAAGACTGGAGGGTATGGAGAGCCTCATCTCCAAGGGGATGGGCTGCCACATCACCGCCACGTAGGAAAGGCTTCAAGGGGATGGACCTACGGGGGTGGGGGATGAGCCCCTTTATGTATATATATGTATGTATGTATAGGTTATTGTGAGAGAAGAGAGGAGAAGGTGGGGCGGCAAGTTCGGCTGTGGGTTGCTGGGGACGACGGAACGGAAGGGAGGGGGGCGGTGTGGGGGACCGGCGCCGGTCCTAGCCGGGCCTCAGCCGGCCCCCATACCTTCTAGTCTAAGTACACGTACACATGTATTACAGAAATAAAGGCCAAAAGGAAATGATTTTTCATAGTAAAGGCCAAAAGAAAATGATTTTTCATATAAAGCTACATCCAAGCATAATAACAACCGATCAAAATTTTAAGGTAGCTAGATTTCTTAAATCACAAAAGTTGTACTTATATACCAAAAAGAGCTAGGCAGTAGGCAACACCAACTTACTAAATAGAATATGTGATGTTGTGTTGATTGTTGATCATCTTTATTTGCTCCATCTCAACCCCATTTTCTTCCATATCCTACTCAAGTTGTAGCATCAATTTGTGATGCAATAATTGCTTGGAGCATGTGTCCCTAGGATTCTGCTTAACGTTTGAGTCCATGCTTAAGTAGGTTTGACTGATTGGAGCTTATTCAACGTATGCCCATTGAGAACCCTATTGAAAAGTTGGCGTCGTAAGGCCGGAGACTCAGGGACGCAGGTTGAATCAACCCTGATAAGTGAAACCTACATAATCACGAACTCAAACGTTAAGCACAATCTTAGGGGTACATAGACCAAGCAATTATTTGCCTATCCTTCTCAAGTTGTCGTTAAACTCTAGCATCAATTTGTGATACGATTAATTGCTTGGATCACACATCTCTAGGATTGTGCTTAATGATTGAGTCAGTGCTTAAGTAGGTTTAACTTACTAGAACTTATTCAACCTACATTCCCGGGGCTCTGGCCTCATGATACTAGTTTTTAAAAGGATTCATGAAAACCATTGGAAAGAAATTCTTGTTAATAATTTATGTTCAGCTAACCACATGACATGATTTATTAGCTAGATTGCTAACGACAGAGAACCTATTAAAAAGTTGGTGTCATGAGGCCAGAGACTCCCGGGGGGGGGGGGGGGGGGGGGGGGGGGAGGGGGAGGAGGAGGCATACGTTGAATCAGCCCTAAGAAGTGAAACCTACCTAATCACGGGCTCGGACGTTAAGCACAATCTGAGGCTTTGTAGACCAAGAAATTATTGAATCACAAATTGATGCAAGAGTTTAAAGACCACTTGAAAAAAATAATGGAAGAAAAGCAAAGGGGTATGAGATTTAGCATCAACAAAACATCACACCTATTGAGTAAGTTGGTGTTGCCTAGCTCTTTTTGGAAGGATAATTTGTTTGTTATGAATCGGATACATTTTAATTTGGTTAATGAGTATAATACTATGGATTAAATAGCAAAAAAAAAAAAAAAACCCTATTGATACTTTGCTAGTTTTAAAAAGAAAGAAAAAGAATGTTGCTACTTGCTAAAAAACAGGAATTTCCTTCCAATAATTTTCATGAAATAACGACGATATTAGCAAAGAAAGGGCCGGCGTTGACTTAGTCACATGTCTGTTTCCACCTTATAAAAATAAAATAAAATAATATATTAATAATCGCAGCCTCCTCGTTAATTATTGGTTTCATTTCTAGCGTCACATTTTTTCTTTAAGTCACATTCACGATTAAAGTTTTGGACCCTCCCTCTTCATTAAAATTGCTTTGTAGAAGTGTGTTAGATTCACTAATGCACCATCCCAATCAACATCAAATTACTTTCATTTCCGTTTAAAGTCTTCTCCAACTAACACATTAAATCAAATTCGTAAAATATAAGAACTTTTAAGACTGTGTATACTGGTTTAACTAAAACATGAATGTATGTCATATAGATATTGTGGCTTTCACTCACTTTACCCTCAAAAGTGTATAATGGTTTCACTTGTAAATTATATATATATATATATATATATATATATATATATATATATAGGGTAGGGATCCTAAGAGAAGTCCACCCTATTTGAGAAACTTGAGAAGCAATCTGGACCACACATTTTCCGTAAGCAAAAAATGCAAAAAAAAAAAAAGGTGAAAAAATTGCAATTTTTTTTTTAAATCGCAGCTTTTTCTTTAAGGATTAAAAAAAAAATTAAAAAAAAATAATTTTTTTTTGGATTTATACACATGTGTATATTGTTAATCTTTTAACTATACGTATATGTATATTGTCAATTATACATATATGTATATACATGTTTAAAATTGAAAAAATGTGTATATTGTTAATCTTAAACCATAAACACTAAAGCTAAACCCTAAAGCTAAACCTAATGCTAAACCCTAAAGCTAAACCCTAATTCTAAACCCTAAAGCTAAACCCTAAAGCTAAACCCTAATGCTAAACCCAAAAGCTAAAACTAAACACTAAAGCTAAACCCTTAATGCTAAACCCTAAAGCTAAACCCTAAAGATAAAGCTAAACCCAAAAGTTAAAGTTAAAGCTAAACCCAAAAGCTAAACCCTAATGCTAAACCCAAAAGCTAAACCCTAATGCTAAACCCTAAATACTATTGCTAAACCCTAATACTAAACCTTAATGTTAAACCCCAAAGCTAAACCCTAAACCATAAAGCCAAACCCTAAACCCTAAATACTAATGCTAAACCCTAAATAACACTTATTTTTCAATTTTAAACATGTATATACATATATGTATAATTGACAATATACATATATGTATAGTTAAAAGATTAACAATATACACATGTGTATAAATAAA
Organism: Helianthus tuberosus; assembly: GCA_030545235.1. NCBI lineage: Eukaryota > Viridiplantae > Streptophyta > Magnoliopsida > Asterales > Asteraceae > Helianthus > Helianthus tuberosus. Next base: position 203 of record JARYGA010026980.1, on the reverse strand, counting down.
AAAAAAAATTCTTAAAGAAAAAGCTACGATTTTTCAAAAAAAAATAATTTTTTTTGCATTTTTTCACCATTTTTTTGCATTTTTTTGCTTAGGGAAAATGTGTGGTCCAGAATGCTTCTCAAGTTTCTCATTTAGCCTACTACTTCTCACATGATCCTTATCCTATATATATATATATATATATAAATTAACCCCCCCTCCCA